>VZRX01009057.1:8498-43508 GCA_013398075.1 Notiomystis cincta | reverse complement strand
CACCAAGAAGGACGAGAAGGGCAAGAACATCCAGGTGGTGGTGCGGTGCAGGTACGCGGGCGACCCTTCTCTGGGCGAGTGTTGGGGGCCGGTCCGTTGGGTGCGGCTGTGCCTCCGGGAGCCGGGCCCGGACATCCCCTGCGGAGCGCCCCGGACAGCCGTGGGGCCGGCGGGCCGAGGCCGCCGCCGTGTGACGGGCTCCGTGCAGCTGTGGCTCTGCCGGCCGCTGGGGCCGGCTGCGGATACCGCCCCCGGGGGAGCGCTGTGGCTGCCCGGAGGGAGCGCCGTGAGGGAGCCGCCCGTCCCCCGAGCTGTCTCGGCCCCGCGCTGGCCGCTGCCCTTCGCGGCTGAAGTACGGCTGCTGTGAGCGATTTCTTGTAGCTTAAGGAAACAAAAAGCTGCGGTTTCCGCACTTGATTCAGCGCACATTCAGTACGAAGCTGTATAGGAAGCTCAAGAAGAGCTACGTAGAATTAGCATGATATTCGAGACACGCAAAAACCCAGGCTGAATTTTGCCCTTCTGTGAGCTCCGGTGGGAAGTCACTGACTTTTAACAGCTAAAATTGTTGCTATGCTCACTAAGGTGTATTTATCGCGTAGCTTCCTTGATGTAGACTTTCCAGGGGACGAGCAATGGGATGGGAGTCTACTGCTGAAGCAAAAATGACCAAATGACTTGGTTGATGAGATGAATTTACTTTTTGATATGAAGTGATAAAATTCATGTACCGTAAAATTAGGTTCTCTTTGTAATTCTGAGGTGGCTTTAAAGAATTGCTTACTGATACGCGCTCTTAAAGCGGTGTATGTTAAAACTTTAATACTGGTAATACATTAAGTATAGTGTTTGAAACACCTTTAGAAGTTTTGGGGCCAATCCTGCAAATATTAGCTTACGTGTTAGGTTTTAATGCCTTTTGCAGTTCATATTCTCAAGCTTAACGGGTTCTGCTTTTACAGATGCACAATGAATATAGAAATTAAAATCAGTTTAGCCTTATCTTTGCAATGCAACTGGAAAGCTTCTGAAACAAATGTGGGATTGGTGAAAGTGTTGATGTGAGTCAAGGCTATTGCAAAAGAATAAGTTTATTGAAGCTCCTGGATTTGAAATACTGTCAATCAATAGCAAAGGTTTTCTTTTTATCTCTTTTAATTGTTCTAGAATAGCTTCATTAAGTATTACTATCTCTTTTAACCAAACGTAATACTCACTGTGACAGTAGCATTAGGACTGTCCATGGTGTAGTGTTCTGCTTTTGCTGCAGCTCACAGACTAATTGCTATGTCAAGAGTTAGTTTCTAACCTCTAAAAACATTCTTGCCCACCCTTGATCTTGCCCTTTGTAGAGGTTTGTTTTTTTTTTTAATTGCTTCAATTTATTTGAGCTGGGCTGGTAAATGTTTCTTCCACCTTTCCTTTTTCTTCTGCATCAAGTCGGATTCTCCTTTCCTTACAGATACAACTGTTTTCTTTGGTATCCTAATTTGTTCCCAAAAACCTGATCAGTCTGAGCATATAAAAATCTTTTCAAGCAATGCATTTACTGAGCTTTGGCGGAACATGAATTTGGAAACTCAAAATGCATACGTTAGCATTGTTAATATGCATAATGTGCTTCCTACCTAAGGGGATGGACCCGAGATCAAATGTCAGGCAGCTGCTTGTGTAGTGGTGATGGTGATGATCTGACTGCTCAGGTCGACTATACAGGTAGCATAGACATTCAGTGCAGTAGCACTACTAAATAAAGAATAAAATAGGATTTCCTGCCTTTTAGGACATTTCCATGCATTTCAGGAGAGATAGTGGTGAAACAAAATGCTCACCATAAAGAAATTTTACTGTTCTTCTATTAAACCTTTCTACTATGACCGACATTAAATTAATGTGGACTTCCCCCCCCCCCCAAAAAAAAAAGCAAAAAACTGATGTTTTGTCTGTCTTATTAGATATTATTCAGGTGCATCAGTATTGTAACAGTTCTGGTGTTGCTGTTTACTGTCCTGCAATTAGTAGGGTCTGTTGGTATTTTTGGTGCTTTAGAGTGTTGTATCATAGGCATTTGACTCACTATTGCATTAACTTGTATGTATAAGTGGTTTCCTTTTCTTTTGCAGGTTCTCTAGACAGCTGTGTGGTGTGTTTAATCTTCTACCCCCTGCAAGTGAACATGTTCTAATGCCTGTTAGCTATGTGCACATCTAAATGATCTTAAAAGGGTTATAGGCTTGTTTAAGATACGTATGTAACAAACAAAAAGCTGTAGATGCCTCAGTTGTCTCACAGTGGATGAAAAGAGACAGGTCTGTAAACTGGCAAGTTGCAGCATTTGTTGTTAAACAGATAAAGTTTAAAACTTTGTTCCTTTTGCCCAGTTATACTATTCTAGATCCTTAAACTGAGTGATATTACTGCTTTATCTGTTTGTGTTCTTGTTAGCAATGATTTCAGTCCAGTATTCCTGACTTGTGTCCTTTTAGGCCTTTTAATGCCTCAGAGCTTAGAGCGAGCTCCTACGCTGTCGTAGACTGTGATCAAGCGAGAAAGGAAGTCAGCGTCCGCACCGGAGGAGTGACGGACAAGTTGTCGAGGAAGACTTACACATTTGATATGGTTTGTAACTGCTTGGCAAGCTGGGGGCTTGTAGAAACAAGCTAGTATTTAGTGTGGTGTTATATATGATTGTTTGAATAAATGGGATGCGTTGTCTCGTGTCAATAGGTTTTTGGAGCTCAGGCAAAGCAGATTGATGTGTACCGGAGTGTCGTGTGTCCCATCTTGGATGAAGTGATCATGGGCTACAACTGTACAGTGTTTGCGTAAGTCAGCCAAGAATTAGTATTAGGAAATTTTAGTTGTAATTTAGTTTCTTGGCTACATTTTTATTTTTTGTTTTCACAGTTATGGCCAAACTGGTACCGGTAAGACCTTCACAATGGAAGGGGAGCGGTCACCCAATGAAGAATATACTTGGGAAGAGGTATATTTTCATTCCTGGGATTTCTCTTGTCTGTACTGCAGTTCAGAGGTGGAAACTGCAGAAGGCTAAAGAAAACCAAATTCTGAAGCTAATGTTCCTTAAATGTTTGTATATTAACAAATGGTCTCATTCATTTATATGAAAAGGACAACTTCACATCTTTAATATATTGCGTTCAACTCCTGGGAGTTTTTATATGGCAGGTCATCTTTATTCTTGTTTATATCCAGTCAGACTATTTAGTTGAAACTCTACCCCCAGCTCCAAATCTCTTTCAGTATATTTATAAATTAAATATTTCTTTTTAATTTATAGGATCCACTAGCCGGTATCATACCCCGTACATTGCATCAAATATTTGAAAAACTCACAGAGAATGGTACTGAATTTTCAGTGAAAGTCTCTCTTTTGGAAATCTATAATGAGGAGCTTTTTGATCTTCTGAATCCTACTCCTGATGTTGGAGAAAGACTGCAGATGTTTGATGATCCTCGAAACAAGGTAAGTGCTACAAAATTTGTTGTCTTGAGGCTTTCAGGATTGTTGAGAGACATATAATAAGCATGTATTACTTTCTGACAGAGGTGTGTAATTATTAAAGGCTTGGAAGAAGTAACTGTACACAACAAAAATCAAGTTTACCAAATCCTGGAAAGGGGTGCAGCCAAAAGAACAACAGCAGCTACTTACATGAACGCATATTCCAGGTACAAATCTTCCTCATTTCAGAAACCATGTTTTGTTCTTTGTTAAACAGAATCTTACTGAAGAAGTAAGAAGCTAGTGGAAACCTGACATCCTCTTGAGATTGTCTGTCACAGTGCAGACTGTCAAACATGGCTTAGAAAGCCAGAGTTAGAGTTTCTTCCTTATCACGTGCTGTGGGATGATTGCAATAGGCATATGAAGGGGTATCATGGTTTAACCCCAGCCAGCAGCCAAGCCCACCTGGCCACTCACTCACTCCCCTGCCTGCAGGATTTGGGGAGAGAATTGGAAGTGTAAAAGCTGGAGAAGTCATGGCTTGAGATAAAGACAGTTTAATAGGGACAGCAAAAGCTGTGCACATAAACAAAGCAAGAAATTAATTCACTGCTTGCCACACTTAATCCATCTCCATGAGAGCATCCATCATGTGTAACTGTGGGAAGTCAAATGCCATTACTCCAAATGTCCCCTCCCCTTTTCCTCCCTCTTCCCCTCACCTTAAATACTGAGCCTGATGCCATATGGTCTGGAATATCCCTTTGGTGATTTGGGATCACCTGTCCTGTGCACTCCAAACCTCCTCGCCAGCGTCACAGCATGAAAAACCCTGACAACATCATCTCTCTATTATCAACCCTGTGTGCAGCACAAATCCAAAACACAGCCCCATACCAGCCACTGGGAAGAAAACTAACTCCATCCCAAAAAAAACCAGTACAAAGAGCATCATAAAATCTGAATGTTTCTCGAGTTAAAAAGGGGCAAGCTATTTTGCCCTGCATTGTTTTAACATAAACTTCCCATCTTCTTTAGAATTTGCCTACTTTGTAATTAATGTATCCTTTGTAAATATGCAGTGTCTGTTTGGAATCCCACCTAACTCTAGCTGAGATAAAAGCATCATAATGGTCTTAATTACATATCTAGAATATTGAAGTATAACTCAAAGTTATGAAGTTAATTTTTCAAAGCTTTCTATGCCTGTGAAAACAAAGACCTAAATCTGACAGATCTGTAAGTGAAATACATTGCATGTACTAGCATGGGAGAACTACTCCTTGCAGTAGACATTGTACATTTTCAAAAAGAAGGCTCCTTTCAATTTTGGATGATGTTTAGTTGATATACCTGTATCAGAGGGATGGGTTGTCTTTATTCTAGCTGTTCTGGGTGGTTGGGTGTTTCTGCCAGTCCCATTTACTAAATAAACTTGGTGTAAGAGTATTGAATATCCTTTCCTCTCCTCACCACCAGTAGAAAAAGATACATTAAGATTTGCTACTGAAGTTTGGAATTTCAAAATATTGCTAAGATTGCTTTTTACAACACAAGACCCTTATTTCGAAATCCGGCTTCTGTAAAATTTGCAGGCTGGATTGTGGAAGTTGGGGATAAGATTGTATGACAATTAGGGCTGCTTTGTATGGTTGCAGGTCATAGAATGTAATAGAAGCACCTGGGTCAAAAATAGCTTTCTTTTTATTACTCTCTTCATATTCTTGAGGTGCAGATCTGATATCTATTTCACTGTGAACAAGTAATGATCCAGTGTTGAAATAGTAAGGAATGTACCCTGCCTGTACTGTATTTTAATTTCAAGGTATACTGACCATGTCTGTCTAGTGGTGGAAGGAAATGGGTATTTTCTATCACTGATTGGAACACAGAGCTTATTTTGTCTGAGATTCCAGGGAATTTTGAGAATTCATCGTGCCTGAGGTGTTGTTTTATCTATGGTCAAACTGGTGTAATTTAACATCTATGGCTTCCTGTAGTAAAAACTTATTAAGGGAATAAACTCAACCTAAAATCATCTTTACTATGAAAATGGTGAAACACTGGAACGTGTTGCCCTGAGAAATTGTGAGTGCTCCATCCCTAGAAGTATCCAAGGCCATGCTGGATGGGGCTTTGAGCAGCCTGGTCTGAAGGTGTCCTTGTCCATGGTAGGGGGATTGGAGCTAGATGAAACCATTCAATGATTTATGATCTTAAACTATTTTTGATGGAAAAATTATTTGAAGTTCTACATTTTTAATACTGGATTCAGCTCGTTGCTGAATTTTCTTAGCCTGAATAAAGAAAATGATGTTCCTTAATATCACATTCTGTGCAACTGTTCTTAGCAAAAAGACTGAAAAAAAAATCTGCAAGTCAGTTTTCATGAGATGCTTGTGAGTTGAGAATACAGAAATGTAAACAAAATCAAGGCATTTCTCTTGCTTTTCCTTGAAATAAGATAAAATTTATTAGGATTGAATGAGTCAAATGTCATCCAGTTACTTCATCACTGATTTTAAATGCCATATTCATATGTACACACAAAATTATACTTAGCAGAATAACTTTGTGTATTGAAAATGTAATTTGTAGTTCATGGGCTAAATGTATTATCTATAAAGAGCACAGAACTTGCAGCAGTTATATAACAAGTAGATATTTGGCTTTAATGGAACATCTGAAACTGGGTTTTTTTGCAGCCGTTCCCACTCTGTGTTTTCAATTACCATCCATATGAAAGAAACAACAATAGATGGAGAAGAACTTGTTAAAATTGGAAAGCTAAACTTGGTAAGTATTTGAACTAAGTGAACTAAGTCATTTGAACTAAGTCATTGACAGACTTCTTAGTCATGTACTAGAGTTTATTAGAGTTTTTCCTGATAAGGGGGAAAATTATTGTTTTCATAAAATGGTAATAAAGTATGTTTGTCACTCTGAAAAGTATCAGTCCCATTTGTCACCCCTGTGTCTCCTGAAAAACTCATAAGCTCTTTTATGTGTTCTGCAAGACTTTGGGGCAAGCATTCTTCAGGGTGATTGAGACAGAAGCATAACCTGCCTTTCAGGTGGATCTTGCAGGAAGTGAAAACATTGGTCGATCTGGGGCAGTTGACAAAAGAGCTCGTGAAGCTGGAAATATCAACCAATCTCTGCTGACACTAGGAAGAGTTATTACTGCTCTAGTGGAAAGAGCCCCTCATATCCCATACAGGGAATCTAAACTCACAAGGATCCTTCAAGACTCTCTTGGAGGACGGACAAAAACATCAATAATTGCCACAATTTCGCCTGCATCTGTAAATCTTGAGGTAAATTTAAAGTCTGAAAAACCTATTTCTAAAATAAATAATATATTTTGCTAATGATACAAAAATGAGTTAGTTCCTCAGCTTGACCTAGTGTTACATCTGTTTTTCACAGGAAACACTGAGTACACTGGAATATGCCCATAGAGCAAAGAACATAATGAACAAGCCTGAAGTTAATCAGAAGCTAACAAAAAAAGCTCTTATTAAGGTAACTAGACATATCTCTTAAAAAATGAAGTTACAGGTTAGGCTTGATTTTTTTGTAATGTAGTCTTTGCTGTGCAGGAGTTATGAGTATGAGAGAAGCTGTAACTAGTAGGGTGGTTTTCTAAAGTGAATTTAATTACTGAACTGATGCTTTTAAACTAGAGCTGCACTGGTTTATCAATAGTCCCTGCAGATAATGGGTCTGTTGATAAGACTAAAGTTGGACAGAAAGCTATTGCTACTAGCTGTGACTGTGGGTATTAATGTTTGTAATTTTGCACTTTCCTTAGCAAGTGCCTGAATTAAAGGGAAGTCGTCAGTAAGTACAAGTGAAGAGTCAATGTAAAGTAGCTCTGCCCCAAAGGAAGCTGTGATTCTCATTGTAAGCTGCTAAATGCAACCAAGTATGACCTTCAAATGGAAGGTTTCAGTGCTCTACATAGAGCCAATATATATCCAATGATATGAATTTAAATGGGGCTATACAGAAGTGAAGCACTTTGCTCTTGTGCTTATGTAAAACTTCTGTAGAGCACTACCTTTGTGAAGTATCTTTTAAGCTGAATATCAAAACCAAAATAGAAATTCTCAGGTTTACATGTAATTGTTTCTTTATGCAGGAATACACTGAAGAGATTGAGCGTCTGAAGCGAGACCTTGCTGCTGCTCGAGAGAAAAATGGAATCTATATTTCTCATGAAAACTATGAGTATGTCTGCAAAATTTCTATAAAATAACTAGCAACAACTAGCAACAAATCTCAGATGCTGGTACCTATCCTTGTACAGAAATACTTTCAGATCTATTTTCAGTCCAGAAAGTTAAAGATAGGGAGACTTAACTGTTTGGTCAACTTGTTCTTTTGAAATTTCTGATTATACAGATCAAATCTAATAGGCTTGCACTGAGGAATTTAAGTATGTGTGGAACTTACCATAAACAGTACCCAGCATGCAGATTTACATGTGCAACCTTTTTTTTTTTTTTTTTCCCCAGTGGAAGCTAATATAGGAAAGTAACCTTGATATATTTAACTTCAATTTTAGTAGGGCTAGTTTGCACAGAAAGTTTATAATGGAAAATTGTCTTAAATCTTTTCTGCCTTAAGTGAAAATTACCTGCTATTCCTATAGAATTTAGCAATACCTATTGTTCAAAATTACTGAAAATGTAAAATCTTGAAACTGCCTCTTACTTGACTAATTGCTTTATTTTAATCCTTGCTTGAGAGCCCTTAATGGAAAGCTGACTGTTCAGGAAGAACAAATTACAGAGTATATTGACAAAATCAGTGTCATGGAGGAAGAAGTGAAAAGAGTAAGTCATGTTTTTCAGCTGTGGAAAAAATTTTGAGGAAAGAACAGTCAGAAGTTTCTTGTTGTTTTTAAAGCTTCCCAATTAGTCAAGAGTGGATGCTTCCTAATTCTTGTAGTTAGGAATTTGAAATAACATATATGAAATTGCAGGTTGCAATGTTTATTTTTAAAGCTGTTTTGATGTCTACTACTATAATTTGCTTTGCTGAATTTTCAGCAAAAAATCTGCTTGTGAAATGGTATTGTCTCAGTTGACAAGTATCTGCTTAAGAGCAAACAATGAAGGAAGAGAGGTCATGAACTTCCATTAACAAATTACATGAAAATTGGAGCTCCTTGTTTAAGAGAAATGTAGATATTAATTTGCTGGTATATGTAACTCCTCTATGTAATCAGCTTTCCTGACTCTTTTCAGTCTATCTGATTATGTTTGTTCAGTGGGGTTCTTTTCCTTGTGCTCTTGTATTTTGAGTGGGGAAGCAAGGGATTATTGCAGTGAGAATGATGTTGGCTTGATATTTTCAGTGATTACAAAGACTATACAAACCTTTAGATTCAAGACCCGAGTCCTACAGCTGAAATTACATTGCTAGGTGACAGTTTGCCTTCTGGCATTGTCACATAATTTGAGAGATGTGAAATGAGACTGTCAAATTTATAAAAAGTGGTTGTTGCCTTTTTGATGGTTGTCCTTCTTTTTAGGTCACTGAACTATTCAGAGTCAGTAAAAATGAACTTGAACAGTGTAAAACAGATTTGCAAATCAAGGAGAAAGAACTGGAAGAAACACAAAAAGATCTGCAAGAAACCAAGGTTCAGCTGGCTGAAGAAGAATATGTGGTTTCAGTTTTGGAAAATACTGAGCAAAAACTTCATGGCACGGCTAGCAAGGTTGTCACAGTTCTTGTGCAACAGCTTCCTATGTTTGGGAGTTTCACGGGCTATTCAAGGAAACCAATTGTTGCTAAAGAGAGACAAGACTGGAATTTAAGATGGAAAACTAGGGGTTAGAGTGCAGGACTTTCTCTATGGTAATATTGACAATTGACTGCTAAACACTTTGCTTGGTCAGGAACTGACTTTCCCTCAGGCCAGTGTGTCATGGGAGTTTCAGTGCTTCACAGTATCTATTATCATTAGCTATTTTGCAGAATGAGTAGTTTTCTTTCAAAATCTGGTCTTGCAAAACAGTAAATTATACATACCTGAAGGACCTGGTCTAGTGGAACATGTCCCTGCCCATAGTAGGAGGCTTGGAACTAAATGGTCTTTAATGTCCCTTCCCACCCAAACCATTCCATGAACTGGGGTAGAAAAATAGCAAAAAGCTCTGAATAATGTTGCCCTGTCACCTCTGTGTTTTAGGATATGGCTTTGATGTGTTTGTAGATGGCCATTTAAATAGCAGGACACTCTCCCTACCTCAAGTTTGTTGGATAATTATGGCCAAAGTGATGAAACTTGTACCTGCAGGCACCATGACAATTTCTTTCTATTTGGATTCCTGTAAGATTAGGAGGAAATGCCTGGTTTTTACTTGGTGGTTGTGTAGTATTTGTATAAGACAAATAGGAACAGAAATTATTTATGCTCACTACAAAACCAGGACTCCACTATTTGTATAAATTCTAAATCATTTGTCACAGGACTAGTACTGGAAACCTCTTGCTTAAGTATTATATTAAAGAATATATTTACTGTAAGATTGTTCAGAAAAAAGTTGAAGTACTCAAGTATTTTTCACTTACTATTCTGGGATAAATGTGCTTATATGTGCTTGACTTCTTGCTTGAAGACTTACTAAAATAATTTTAAAATTACAGTTACTAAGTACAGTTGAAGAAACTACAAGAGATGTGTCTGGGCTCCATGCGAAACTGGACCGTAAGAAAGCTGTCGATCAGCACAATGCTGCCGTCCAAAACACGTTTGCAGGACAAATGAATGCTTTGTTCAGCAAAATACAAGATTCTATTACTGAAAACAGTTTGAAGCAGCAACAAATGTTGTCATCTTACACAAATTTTATAGGTAAGTGTAATACCTGTATTAGTAGTCATCCTGAATTTTTGCAATAGTAATCTCGAAGACCACTTCCTAAAGTGTATTTGTTTTAGGAAAGAAGTGGCTTTATTTAAGTGATGTAATGATTACAGTAATAATGTATCTGGAATGATCCACAGCCTTCCTGTGCTGTAAGGAGCCAATAAGGTGATGAGCAATAAAAAGAGTTCCTATCTTATAGGGGAAGATTAAAGAAATTTGTAACTCTTGATTTCTTTTGTAGGTGACCTTCTGTCTACCAGTTCTTCTACAGCAGATATTCTTGCATCAGTTGTATCAGCATCTTTTGCCTCTCTTAAAGAATTGGTGTCTACTGAAGTTTCTCACATGTCTGAAAAAATAACACAGCATGAGAATCTATCACTTGATTGTAAAGCTGAGCTGCTGAGATTAATTGTTAGTATATTTGCATACTCTTAATTAAATATTTGAAACTCGTTTTTGATCAAAAGGAGTTCTGTAAATGTATAGATTTTTATTGGTGTTCTTTACCTGTATCTGCTTCACCACCTGACCATGATTGTCCCTCCCCACTTCCTCTCCCATGTCACCCCCACAAGCTGTAATGTACTACATAGCATATACTGTCATAATAGAGCACATTCATACATACATCGTAGCTTCTTACAAATATAGATGAAGGAACAGCCATATTCTGGTTTAATTTTTTTTCCTCTTCTTAGGAGGAACATGAAACTGGATTAGGAAGAGCAGTAAATAGCTTGACACCAATGATAGAATTTGTCTTGGGGTTAAACTGTCAGTTTCAGAGTAACATGAAGAAATATTCTGCTGTGGCTGACCAGGTAATGCACATAACCTGCCTCTGCCTTGTGCTCTTCTATTTAATTTACAGATATGTTGTTTTTCTGCAGTATGTCACAATGTTTCCACTTCTTGTCTGGCCTGTTCCCCTTTATCTCATCCTATGACTTCCACCTTTTAACTTTTTTTCAGATATTTTTCCTCTCCTGACTCTGGTAAATTTGCTTGTTTTCTGTATTGGCACAACTGCTTACCTAAGTACTACAGTAGAATGGTAAAGCATGGATGCTTAACTCTTTATGTAACAAATACTTGATGACACATTTAATATACCCTCTCCTGTTTTTTATAAATCTAAAAAAAAAGCCAACTTAGACAAGTCTTAGCACTCCAAATTTTTTTCTGCTGTCATACCAAACTTTTTCTATAGTTCCTTTGATTCCTGGGGAATATGACACTTTATCTTGTTAACAACCATAAGTGCAAACAATAGTGCACTTATTAAAAGTACTTAGCTTCAATTTATAGTTCTAGTCTGTCTCGTGATATTTGTGTAGAACTGCAGCCTTACTCTTTCATTTTTCCCCCATTTTGTCAAAAACAAGTCTGTTTCTGCTGACCTGTTTCTCTTACTAAAACATTTTCCCCTCCTGTCAATTACAGCTCGTGGGAAATCAACTCCCCTTGTCTAGAAGCTTTTCATTGGTTTTCAGACTTAGACAGCAGATAGCAGATGGCTTACCAGCTCTTGCTGGACCTTGTCAACTTTTCTTTGTTTATCTTGCATGCCAAATTTTGTGTTTGGAATAGGCCCCACACTAAATTCCAGTCTCAAACTTAAGATTATTCCAAGTATTACTTACTGCCTTTTATGCACAAACCTTTATTAATGCCTTTTGACAATTTCCTTGGGGTAGAGTTTGTTCCTATATCAATTATGCTAGGAAAAACTATCAGTTTCTTAAATAAAGATATAAAAATCTAAGTAAGTAAAACTTTTTTTTTTTAAGATGGAGGGCCATAAAAAGGAAATGGATACCTTCTTTGGAGATCTTTTTCTCACTCTGAAAAAAATACAGGAAGAAACAGCCAGTGGCTTTGCTCAGCTCCAGCATAATTGTGACAGTTTAAAAGAAGAAGTGGACATGATGAGGTTGGCACATAGACAGGTATCCTTAGAGTAAGAAAACATCCTAACATCAAGTGTGATTGCTTGCTTTGATTTAAACTCTTATGTGGTAGTAAACTTGCTTCAGAAAAAATGTTAGGAGGATAGTGACTTGATCCTAGTTCTATCCAGTTTTTGTTAGGCTGCTTTAAGTAGTTTATGTAGGAATGTAACAAAACCCCCTTCCTGTATATCCAGTTATATGTCCATTTACATATGTCTCCAAAAGCAGTGTCTGTATCTTCACTACATGAAGTAGCACCTTCTGCTTTAGAATTGCAAAACTCTGCATTTTCTGCATTTTTAATTCAGGCATTCAAGTACCCTTTAAGACTGTCAAAAAGTGCAGAATAACAGTGGAACTTGTGGTGTTTTCCTTAATAGAGTGCAGCCGAATTGATGTCTTTACTGCAAAGCCAGCTCGACCTGTTTGCTCAGGAGACTCAGAAGAACTTAAGTGCTGTACTCACAAAAAATGGAAGCCTGAAGACCACCATCACTGCTATGCAAGAGAACGTTCACCTGTAAGGAGTGGATTATTTTTGCTGTACACTTACACAAGATAAATGATATATAAAGAGAACTTCAAAATTGGATGCTCTTCCTATTTATGTGCTTATAAAGCCTGCTGGGTATGGCCTGTGTGTTGGAGCTGAGTTCTGCCACAGTGTAGCTCATAGCTGGCCTTTCCCCACAGTAAACAGTAGTTGTAAAAGGCTTGCCCTCGAACTTTTCTCCTGAGCATGTTGTGATAAGAAAGGATCAATTTGGGTGCAGTATGCTGAGAAGTGTCCCTTGGTGTCTGGACTTCAGAACACCATATTGTAAAGGTTTAGCTTGCAGCATAATAATGTATCTGTTGCAATATGCTTCATTCAATTGCAGACCAAATAACTAGGGTCTTGCCAAAGTTCTTTTTAGGTTGTGTTTAGGGTCTTGGGGTTTTTTGGTTGGTGGGGGTTTTGTTTTTTTAACAAACGTACTGGTGCAAGTGTTGCAAATTTACTAAGTAGAACCAACAACATTATAATTAACTGGTTTGATAGAACTGTGCTATTTCACTGGTTCTGGTCTCATATTTCTAAAAGTATGTTATGTTAAAATCTATCTTTCAAAATGTCTGAACTCTTATAAATGTGTTGTTGCAGGAAAACTACAGACTTAGTCAGCAGTACAGATTCCCATCACAGCAAATTTACTGCATCTCTGGATAATTTCTCTCAAGAGCTCAGAAGCATAAATGCTGAAAACAAGACAATGCTGGAAGAATCCAATGACCACTGTCAACATCTTCTCAGCAGTCTCAAAAATGTGTCTCAGGATACCAATACATGGAGTGAATTTACAACTGCTCAGATAGTCAACTTTACTAATCAGCAGCTAATGTCATTCAAGGATGAGAAACAGCAATTTCAGTGTTTACAAAAGGTACCTATTTGTAGTCTAATGCATCATCCTGAGACAAACTTCACTGCAGAATTTGTAGAGGGGAGAAAAAAGTTCTCGGTTATAGTCAGAACAAAACTATGTGTTTTTTATAGTAGATGTTACTGAGCTTAAAAACATGTAATTAGGGGAAATCAAAAGCCTAAATTAAGAGGAAGACTGAACTTCAAGTGCACATAACCTCAAAAAATGGTGTAATGATTAATGCCATACAGCTAACTTGCATTTGTAATCTGAGCACTTTACATCATCTTGGTAGTGTTTAATTGTAAAGCTTTATCTGTCAGTACTGTCCCTGGGAGATGCACAGTGATCAAATGCAGGCTGTTTTCTGGAGGGTGCAAATGGCTTTATTGGTCAGATTGAATTGATATGGGAGGAAGAATTTCTTTTCAGTATATGCAAGTTCTGGCTTCTTATCTAAGAGTTTCTCTCTCACATTTTTGTTTTTATTTCTAATTTCCATCACAAACTTCACTTCCCACTCTTGTTTTATTGTTGTAATAGACAATGAAACAGGCAAATCCAATATTTTGTGACCTTTCAGAAGGCAAAACTCAGCTAGAATCTTCCTTCACACAGAATGTTCTGAGTTGGAAGGGATCTCCAAGGATCAAGTCCAACTCTAAACTGTTAAAAGCATTTGTGGTCCCAAGACATTTCTGAATCTGTTGTACCTGCTGAACACTTCAGGAGTTTCATTTCAACACATTTTCCTTTTCCCCTACAAATGCCTAAAGTTTCTAGTGCTTATAAGAGGTTCACATTCAGTTGAATATCCTAATTCTGTGCAGGGTTTGTGCATAGAAGCATGAGGAGTCTGATCTGAGCCAGATAACATCTTTATTCTTGTGACTTTCTAAAATGATCATACTTTCTAAGAAACTGACTCTCTTCTGAAGATAGCTCTCAAAATGAGAGTGTAAAACTGGCACTGAAACTTCTCAGTTTGAGGCCTCAGTTGGTTTTTTTTCAGGGCATGTCACTAATCATGCACCACATCTTAGAAAAGAGGCCATAATCTTACCTTTCCTGTTAACTTGGTGTTTTTAGTTGGTTTTTTGTTTCATTTTCAGAAAAATGAAGAAAAGTGTGATATAGCAATAGCTGAAGTTGCTGACCATATTGGCAGACAAAAGGCTGCTGAGGGGAAGGTACTAAATGGCCTTCTTGATCAGATAATGGTGGATCAGGAGATACTTGTGGAGCAGAAGCTGGCACTTAAGGAGGAAGTACAGCATGGACTAACTCAGGTTAATGGTTTCCTGCAAGAGGATCTCAAAGTGGATGTTCCAACAGGTATTTAAGCAGGCTGGGGAAGGAATGGTCTTACAGAAAACAATTTGAGTTGCAGAATTCATAAGTGAAGGTTTATAGAGACATAATATAACTACCAGCCTTACACCTTTTTTAAGATGTATGCAAAGAGTGGTGACTGAACAAAGCATGACTTCTGTATTGAGTTGATGTAAAACTGAGGATCTGAAATTAAAGCACACACTGAAAAGTGTAAAATCTTCATTAAAGGGACAACTCCCCAGAGGAAAGACTACTTCTATCCAGTCACACTCGTGAGAACAGAGCCCCGGGAGCTACTTCTGGAGCAATTAAGGCAAAAGCAAGCAAATCTTGATGCAATGCTAAGCAGTGTGGTAAAGGAGGTGGAGGATCATGCAGGTCAGGTATGTATATAAATGGCAAACGAGGCTCTTGAATGAAGATTTCACATCTTTGAGCTTTTTCCTTGCCATTGTGGAGAGTTGAGTGGAACCCCAGGGCTGTTGTAGCCTTTGTCTTACAGTGTACTTGGATTCAAGTGTGCTGAGCTTTTGAGAAAAACATTATCTTGAAAAATAAGCAGTGACATTAATAATTTAGATTTCATTCATGTTTTTCAAAAATGGAAGTTTCATGTCTTTTATAGATCTGATCCTGCTTAGTACATGCATTGAGGAAATTCAGATATTAAATACATCTTTCTTAAAAAACTTCTGTTTTAGGACCTGTTGGAAGAGGAAGGAGAGTTGCAGGAATCCAGTGGAAGCCTTGCTTGTGACAAATACTTAAGGGATACAAATGTATATTGCCACACAAATGGTGGCATTCCTTTTTTCCAGGTAACTTTGACAGATAAGCCAAAAGAGTGTTGTGTATTTGAGAGAAGAAATATCATGTTCTGTAACAGTGCTGTAGTTTCAAGTACCTTTTTATATTTTAGGGTGGTGTCACAACTTGTTCAAATCCTGTAGATAATACTTTGTTAACCTTAAGCTAAAGTAACAGCAGATTCTGATAGCAGTTAACAGTGGATAAAATAATGCAGATTTCTGACAAGCTGGGCAGCCAATTGAGAACTCCTCAGCAAATAATGCTGCATAAAGAAAATTGTCATAATTTGCTAGGCATGTGTTAATGGAAGAGTTGAAATTACACAGAGTATTTTCTTAGAGGCCTGACAGAAATATTGGCATTCTTGAGTCTTCATGGGGTTGATTTTTTTTTTTTTACTTACTTGCTTCTGACACTTTTAGTCTACCAATGTATCAGTGTAAACTTCTTATTAATCTAGGGATTTTCTTGCTGAGGAGAGCATATTCTCTTGTTGTGGACCCTTTAAAAATAGCTGCTGAGCTTCTGTATGTCTACAGTCAATCTCTTTAGTAAATGCAGTATATTAGGAACCTTTTTCAGAGGTTATGTCAACTTTTTTTTCTCAGAACACTATGTACTGCATTGCACATGAGCAAGAATTCTTGAATTTCTTTGTATTCTCTTAACATTGGGTATTTTCTTTAAATCCCAGCACAAAAGAAGTCTCAAAAAGGGTAAAGAGAACAAATCTGCAGCTTCAGTGGAGAACAAAATGGAGGATATGACGGAAGAGTTTCTTCAGAAATCTAAGCATCCTTTAAGATTGCTGAACTAAGATCTATCCTCCGCAGATCCCCATTTTTGAATGCTTCTATCTTACTGAGCCATATTTTTTTTGGTTATTCTCAGTCTCTCTATGTAGTGGTTTAGTGATGCAAAATTGAATCAAAAGATTTCCCTGCTCAATTTCATGCCTTGGTCCCATTTTTTGTATGTTGCAGCTTGCAAAGTTTTTAGGAAAAAAAAACCCTGCAGATTATGGTGCTGTTACATTAAATATATGTGTATATATATATATGTTGTCAAATAAGAAATAATTTTCTGTTTCTCAGTAGATCTAAAACACCAGAAAAGGATGTGGAAATATGCTTTGTCAGCGTTATGAGTTACCATTTTATGTATTAATTGGCTGTAAATAAGTAATTCTGGTTTTATACCTGCTTTACTGTGATACTTCAAATAAATTCATACATGGAAAACAAATGTACAAGCACCTTGCTCAGAGTAAAACAAACTTACCTAACTTTTTTATGGTGCCAGTTTTAATTTAGCTAAACCATTATCAGCTCTGTCATAAGTCTTGTGCTGTCAGAAGAGGAGGCTTCTCTCTCTTGTTTCACAAAAGACAATAGCTTTATTTCAGTGCCTCTCTATTCTGTGAAATTTAGTCTTACTGCTGGGTCTTGGGCTTTTTGTTTGGTTGAACCCCCTGTTCTTACCTTCCTCTTAACTTGCAGCTATGAGGTGTTGGTCAGGACACAGTATCAGTCAGGTTGTGTATCATAAACTGGCAGCATTCTTTAAGATCTAGGGTTCTTAACATTAAAATATGCAAATGTGGTTACAAATGCAGCTTCTATGTTGTGTAATAATGAATTTCCAGTAATGTACATTAGCCTTTGACCAGCTGCTCTTTTCATGCTCCTCCCTTAAAAATTTGAAGAAAACTTAAAGCTGCAACATGCTGAAGAAGTAGATGAATAGGATTATGATGGAAGTAAGGAGAGACACTAGAAGGCAACCTTAATTACATTGAAGCACTCTTAGGTAATTATCCCAACATGATTTAAGAGATTGTTCACTTTTCTGTATTGAGCTTGCAGGCTTACACTGATGTTTCTTCAAATAGGTGATCCGTGTATTTATTTGTCTTTGACCAACCTATGTCAGGTAGTTATACCCTGGCCACTATTCAGACAGCACTTTGCAGTCCTGCTAGAGCCAGAAGGACATGGTTTGAAGTGACCCTTGCATTGGTTCTCAGGACTGTAGCATGAGGGAGACCATTAACCAGTTGTCTATCTGAACACCTATCTTGCCTCTTAGTATTTATCCTTTCTTTCCCAGCTGTGGCCAAAGCTAATTGCTTTCTGACAGTCCAATAGCAGGAGGAAAAGCATTAATTCCCTTTCAACTGACTGAGAAGCACAAATACAGCTTTGTTTTAGGCTTTTTGCGTTAAATGGGAGGCAACTGAGTATTGTCTTGTTACCTGCCTTTTATATGGAGTCCTTCTGCTGAGAGGAACTTGAAACAGTGGAAGCTGAACACTCTTTTCAGGGTCTTTGGAGTGTTGTCAAATTCTGGTACCTAAAACTTAATGGACTTAATTCTCCAGGGTCTAGGGTCCATTTTCTTGCACCACATGCCTGTTACCACTGACTAGATATCATAATCTTCCACAATGGTTCAAGAAATCCTTTATTAACTAAACCTTTGGGTTAAGGGTTGATCCTACAGCTGTATTGAATAGCCTAAGCCAAATGAGAGGCTTGCACAAGCCTTTCACCCTACTACAATTTCCCTGTGGAATTGACAGGATTAGTATGAGCAAACCAACTGGAATAACCAGTAACTGAGGAGGCTTGCATCCACAAAATCATGCTGTATTTTGTGCTCCCTGTCTTTATCCTCTTTGAAACCCTCCACCTTGGCTGTTTGGTTCCTGCAGTGCAGTCAACAGCCTGCTTTCCTGAACAGCTGTATCAATTTCAGGGGCTGCTTCACACTTTCTCTCTTTCTAAAGCAGCCCTTGAAGTTGCCTTGTCCTTTGTTTGCAGTACTGGCAGTGATCTGCTGATCATTGTCCCTTTGGCCCAGGTATGCGGCGGTCACACCAAAGCCGAATAGGAGGAAAAATCCGGATGCAGAACATATCCTGGCCTCTCTGTCCATGCCTCCTCTCCCACTAGATGGCCCTAACACTAAAGGTTGGTCTGAGCTCAGGTACTGGCTGCTAACCAGGACTTGGAAATACAGGTTCTACCAAGCTTTTCCTCAAGCATCTGTCAAAAAAACATTTCTAGAACTAATACTGGATTTATGCTTCCACATGGTGAATTCTATACTCAAGCTGCAGTAGGAGGTGGTTTTATGAAGAGCCACATTTGTGTAAAAGATGATCTAGTGCATGTTTTGGGCTTTACTGCAGGGCCAGTAGACCTTCTTGGTAACTAAATTCTTTTCCGGGCCTGCTCTCTGTTCCCTACCAGGTGGGCATTGCCCAGAGCAGAAAGCAGCACTAATTTGTTTTGGTGTATGGTATGATGTCTGACAAGGAGAAAAGAAGGGTAAGAAAAATAAAGCAACAGTTGTTTCTTGTGTGCACTGACTGTAATCACAGATCTAACCCAGAGGGCAGAAATGGCACTGTCCAGGCTAACTTAGCTGGTGGTTTGATTTTACCCCATGTAAGATATTTTTACAAGAAGGGTACAAAGCTATTTCCACAGCACAATTATCCAGGTCACACCCACACTGCCTCAAGCCAGCTGAGCAGGAGGGAGAGTTGTAGTGACTGGGGCTGTAGTACATGGCCAAGTTCTAATTAATCTGATGAGTACTGTTTGGATTCTACATTAATGGTTGAGACAGCTCTTGACTTAACAACAAACTTAGCTACAATGAATACAGTGTGGGGAAATGAAATAAGGAAAAAGAAGTAAAGGGTGAAATGCAGACAGAACAATGAGAGGGCCACAAGAAGCACAGACAAAAGTCACCAGCTTCCTTTTCAAGTGAGAGATAGCAGCCAGGAGGAAAGCAAGGAAAGGAAACTTCCTGCTTCCTCCTGGAAATGAGGGAGATGTGGCACTTGCTGCATCAGAGTTGTTGGGAGATGCAATGTTTATTTGAAGAGAGAAAAGAAGACTCAGCTGACTGGCTGCTATTGATGACTGCTTTTATTTTGGGTATCAAACAATTGCAAGGGGCTAGAGCCAAGTGAGGAGAAGGCACAGAGTTGCTAGACTGCTTTTCTTTTTTCTGTTAGGTGTCAGTCAGCATTGCAATTAGCTGTTAAGAGGGTAGAGGAAACAGGAGGAATCCTTTAACTCTTTGGAGTGATAAAAAAATTAAACTAGGAAGAACTGGAAAAATAAAGTTAACATTCCTTTTTCATTAGAAGGAGATTTAAGGGGGAAAATAAAGTTCTAATGTTAGAGAGCATTAGAAACAGGAAAAGAAATATATTCACAAACTTGTATTTTTAAATTTATGCATTTTAAACAAGTGTTTACAACCATTTGACTACTATTTTTTTTCTTTCCCTGTTACAAACTACTTTTTGTGGTAGAGGGCAATGCTGTATAAACTGCATGCCCACCCATGCAGTTACTTTATAAAGTTAAACAATAAATCGTGCTATGCTTTGCATTCATAGGCTTTAAGTGACAGGGTGCTCTAGGTGAGATGCAGACCACCTAGCAAAGCAGGCTGTCCTTGGAGGGTGAGCACAAGCTCAGTCCAAGCAGAGTTGCTGTGCTCACTCTTAAAATCGTTAAAAGAACGAGCACAGCAAATGCAGTGACGTGAACTTTTACATTTCTTTGTTCCTAAGTTATATTGCTGTATTTCTAATATGCTCTTTGGCTCCCTAGAAAAGGGTCAGCTGCTGATGGCAGGGCATGGTACAGCTACACAAGGGCTCTTCAGACAGACACAAAGGAGCAAATGCTTGGTCAAGCAATCTCATCAGGGAAGAGGTTAGAAACAAGCTACTTCTTTTATATTACCTCTGAAAATTGTTCCATTTTTCCAGCTTTCTACAACTTCATGAGATGAGTGTTGGTTTCCAGGTGGCACAAAGTAAAATTTTGTAAAATAATGGAAGTTAACTGGATTGCTTTCTTATTCTCCAAGATATTAAACCTATATAAATATTCCCTTGAACTCCTTAGTTATATTTGAAATGCTTTTGTCATTCTTGCCTGTTTATAACCTAATATTGTACTTTAGAGAATGAGGCACAATGACCAAAACTTTGAACTTGATTAGTGCATTTCCTGTATTAAAAATTATCAAATAAAGGAATGAAATAGAAATATCCCATAAAAGTACATAGATTTTTTTTTAACTTTTCAGGACTTGTCAGTATATTATCTATGCATATATATAATTATAATTTTTTTTCTGAGAATGTCCAGAGCACTAAAGCTACTATGTGAAGATATTTTTTTATGTGATAAAGAATTCACTTTTAATTGCCAGAGGTTAATTTAAAGGGTTTTTTTCTCTAATAATTATGGAAGTTTTGTAAAGCAAAAAATAACTACTAGCAGGAAAGATTATATGCCTTTTTAGCATTTTAAAAGCACATTAAATACACAGTAAGATACTTCTCTTCCACCATTCAAGTCATGATACTGACTGGTGCTTCTCCAAGGACTGATTTCCCCACTGCACAAGTCCAGCCTTGCTAATTCTGCTACAGTCACTTGACTTATAGGAAAGTAATAAGATGAAGGGGCAGAATCTCCATTTTCTAAGGTAAACACTGAGTGTGAAAATGGTGCCTAGAAAACCCACAAAACAATCTATGGCCCTGTTAGATCTCTATGGCCAAAAGATTCCATGGTATTTGGAAGGGTTTGTCTAGGCAAGGGGGAAGTGGTTTCCATGCTCTGGATGCTCTTTTACAGGTACTTCAAGCACACCCACTTCCCCTAATTTGTATAACGACTTTGGGATCTTTCAGGATAGGTGTGAAGTTATTGTTCTGCTCTTTAAAACTGGCCCAAATTCAGCTTAGCAGTGCCTGCAGTGGCCACTGAATCTCACCAGTCCTTGGCAAAGTGTGTATCACAGCAAGAGGAACCTTTTAAAGCCCCGAGGGGGGACAGAGATATCCTCTGTCTTATGGCACATAACTTCATGCTGAATCTGAGCACCACTGCTCCTACTTTGGAAGCAGAAATTTGTGAACATGTTTCTAAGGGGGTAAATTCCAATTTGAGGGGTGTTGGGGGGTTTGGGGGTTTGGTGGTTGGGTTTTTTTGATGTGTATTTTTGCTGGTTGGTTGGTTTGGGGGGAAGGGTTGTTTTGTTTTGTTGGTTTAGGGGTATTTCTGGTGACACAGAAGAGCTTAAGTAACCCCTGTCATATGTAAAGATTGTTTGGGGAAATTGGTTTTCCACATTTCAATTAGCTTCCTCTAAAGCTCAAACTAAAACCTAAGCAGCATTGACATTATGTTCAGAAGGTAAAGGAAACAAAGAAGTGAATCACTTATCTTTTGCTATAGCCACCATCTTCTCTGACTTAATTAAAATATGACATTAATTTGAGAACCATTCAGCTACAGATATATATTTAAATGGTTATAATATAATGATAGGTGCCAAAATTTTGTTCATTCACTCTAACAGTTTATTTTAGGAAATACAGTCCAGCAGGATGAACCTTGAATATACAAATTATTGCAAGGAAGAAAATTTTATGATGTCTGTTAGTTAATACAGAAGCCAATCTTATTAATCATGGATTTACAGAGGGCTGTTTTATTAGATGTTAACCATAGCTTATGTTGACAATTGATTTTCATTGTAGGACAACTAAATTTATTATTTGTAAAAAGATAAAGATAATTAAATTGACTTTATAAAGGTTACTATCATAAATGTTAGTACCTGAGAATAGCAAACATAAAACTGCCTTAGCAGCAAAAATTCAGTTAAGTGATGGGTGTTTTTTTTCCATTACATTTAATAGTCCCTGGACATTTTTAGCCTTCATTTTATTTTCCAGAGTTTACACCTACTACTGTGAAAAACTGTTTGGGCTGAAGCCTCACTTTTAATTTATTTTCTTTCCAATAAAACAGGATCAAACACTTTTAAAGTTATAGAAGTAAAATAAAACAAAATAAAGCTTCAAAAGAAATGTATTATGTCATCCTGTCATTTCTCATTTTTGTCATGAAATTATTCAGACTCTGTTGAAAAAGATGTTGGACCTACAATAAAATTTGATACCTAGGGGGTTTTAAGAATTAAAAAGAGTATTATTAAGGAAGTTAATTTGCACCTTTGCTTCTTGCTCTAAGGGAAAGTATAAATCTTGCACTGCCAGGATCCAAGTGTTACAGAGTGATTCCTCCTCTCTGTGGCATTCCTGCTGTGTGAGCAGCCCCTGACAAGTGGGTGCCCACCCCTGGTGGAGGTGAGAAGGGTGTGAACACAGGAGTGCTGGCAATTCATGCTGCCATGCTCTGAGAGCTGCCTCCCTGGCCTGCCAACAGGAGCTGCTGTCAAAGCACAGCCCATGCTCCTTGCCCATGCCACCACAGTTTGGTCCTGTATTCAGGGAGCTGTTCCACTTGTGTTTGGGGTGCTGAGGGGCAATTTTAAACCCATATTGAGTTAGATGTGCTGAGGATGGAGTTCAATCCTCATCTCCTCTTCAACAGCTGCCTTTGATTTCGATGGAGCTCAGCAGTCCAGGTGAAGCTTTGTTGGACATTGTCCTCTTGTGGTCAAGCCACCCCTTGGTCCCCAGTTCTCCCAAAGCAAAGCATGGCCTGAATTCAGCCTTTCTATGTCCATGTAGGCACCTGGACAGCAGGAACCTCATCAGGTGAATCGTTGCTAGGTGCCCTGTGTGTTTCTCCTCATCAACTACACAGGAACCTAAGGAGGTAGTGATTTTAACTTGGATGCTACAAATGCATTGCTGAATCTGGGATAAGCATCACTCCCCTTAAATTTTCCTATTGTGATTTTTTCAATGTTACAGGCATTTATTGAAACATAAAATACAGATGCCTTGGCTGAATTTTAACTCTTCACAGCTACCTCATGCTGTCCTATTAGCCACCTTCAGGTCATTATAAATAGCACTTTCTGATTCTCTGTGTGCATATTTGCAGTGGAGGTGCTGAAGCCATTGCAAGAAACCGATATTGTCTCCTTTTAATACATTACTTAATCTGCTCAGGACTAAGCCAAGGCAGACTTACTCTTCAGGCAGTTTCCATTTTGATGCAGTATTTACTTTAAATGAAAGGCCATGATCCTGTTCAAAGACATGATTTCCCTTCTCTCCTCTGCTGTCATTAGAGTCAGATAACAGGAAGAGACAGTAAGATAACTACCACTTATTTAGATTTCACTGAAGCTTTCAGGCAGAAACAGGGACGCCAGCCAGAGCCAAATCAATTCATTTGAATGATTTGCTGATTATCCATGTTAGTTATTCCCTGGTTATCTTGCCTGTTGTCCAGGACTAGCTCTTTGCATTTGGGCTTGGGTTGGCTGTTTATTTTAACCTAATATTTCTAGGGAATATTCTGCAGCATGAGTAGTGCACCCCAGTGTGCAGATACCAGAATAATTGGCACTGGAAAAACTGAGGATTGGTATTTTAATAACTGATTGATAGAAATAAAGATTGATCATAGTTTTTCATGGGGGCATCTTAACTTGTTAGCAAAGCAGGATTAATAAATACTTTAATAGTTTTTTTCAAGACTTGGGCTTGAACATTTAGATCGCTGTTTTGTGTTTTAATTAATGCTTAAATTATGGACTTCCCAAGAGCTTCCCATCAAGATACACTGAAAGGGGATCATACTGTAGAAGAATTTATTCTAAAAGATGGGGAGGAGGTAAACATGCACAAACAGGCATGGATGTGGTGACATGAACTCCAACAGCAGCATAATGTGGCAAAGGTAGGTGTCCAGGTCCCCAGTTTGCAGTCCAGAGTCGCTGAACCAGAGTCCTCTCCCTCTCATCAGTAGCACAGTGCTACTGCAGTCACTGCTGCATCCCCCAGGGAGTTCATGCTCTCCATCCCAGTACCACTCAGAGAGAATCAGTACTGCTCCTAAGACTTGGCTTGAATGCAAACTTTCTTTCCATAGAGTTTACAAGTTCATACTTCCAAGACTCTTACAAGATGATGAACTATAGCAAAGTTTAGGAAATTTGAGTCAATAACATTGAGATGCTGAAGTACCATGGGATGGAGCTATGGCAGCAGGTGGCTAATTCAGTCAGATTGTGCAGTCTGATCTCCTTCCTGCAACCAAAGGATCTGACTGAAATATCCTTCAAAATCAAAGGTAATGTTCTGTACTTTGAGGCTTCTGGTGACAAAGAGAAAATTAAACCTCTGAATTTGATTCCCTTGCATTGTCATTACTTTCCAAGTGAGGCAGGCCCTCAGCCAACAGACTGTTATCTGGCTTTTAACCATGTGCATTTTAACAACATAATTTAGATAAACACATACAGTTCTCTCAACAATAGAAATAAATCACTTCAGTCTATTCATTACCATGCCTAAGTGAATTTTTCTGCAGTAACTAAGGCAGTTACACATAGTCTGAGCTAATGCAGGAGACATTTGGAAACAAGGCTGTGACCAAAATGAGATATTGTCATTCTAAATGATGAAAGAAAGAAACCTCCATGACAAAGCAATACAGATGAAATCAGACAACATGTTTTGCAGCCAAACACAGAACAACAAATGAAAGCAACTCACGATGCTATCAAAATTATGGACCAGTTTTCCCTCCCACACAGACTGGTGCAACAGGTGCAGCCTGTGGGGTGAGGCTCTTTGCCCAGATGAGTGGCAGCCAAAGGGCCAGAGCTCACTCTGTGTCTCACCAGCCCTCCCTCCTCTCCTTCTTCCTCACCAGCCCTCCCTCCTCTCCTTCTTCCTCACCAGCCCTCCCTCCCCTTCTTCCTCACCAGCCCTCCCTCCTCTCCCTCCTCACCAGCCTGCCTTCCTCTCCCTCCTCACCAGCCTGCCTTCCTGTCCTTCCTCTGTGTGCACACACAGCTCTGTTCGTTTCGCTTGTCAGTCAGGACAAACTGAGAAGTCTGAAGAGAGACTGATAAATCAGCAATTAAAGAGCAAAGTCAACAAGAAGAGATGGCACCACAATGGCCGGTGGCAGCATTTGTTCAGTGAGGGGAGAGAGCTCCAGGAGCAGATACAACTTTCACAGCACAGATAACATATTGCCTCTGCACATCAGTCCCCAGTGAAGTTGATCCAACCTCTAATATCTGCAAATTCAAACTTTTGGCCGGGCAAATAAATCTAGCCATGCTGAAACCTTAAAATACCCCATTTCAGTCATACACTTCACTGTAAACAGCATGTATTAAAGTCAGCTGGATCAGATCTGATAAAAACATCCAAGGAGAAGTCAATTTTTGGCTTAAAGATTGTATTTTTTAAATTTACTGGCATCTGTTGACATCTGTGTGTCTCGTTAGCAGAGGAGCACTAGAGCTGCTTTACTAAGACCATTAACTCCAATGTCTTCTTCCTGCCAGTGACCAGAAGAGGCTACTGAGGGGAACTGTGGGAGAAACAGCAGAAAAATCCTTTCCTGCTTTCATTAAACAGCTCTGAAAGGGCTTCCTGAGCCAACCACTGTGAGCAAGCTACTATGTTTAATACTCATCAATGTACCTATCCTCCATTAATTTGTCTTCTCTTTTTCTGAACCCATTTAGACTTTTGGCATCCAGTGCTTCCCATGGCAACAAGTTTCATAATTTAATTATGCTCTGTGTGAAAAAGTACTTCCTTTTGTTTGTTTTAAACCTACTAAAAGAGAATTACAGGATGCACAACAGAATTGCATGAGCAGACTTAAATGGGAAGATAATGTGGAACGACAATGGAAAATCAGTCTCAGCGCAGAGAACTGGAAACCAGCTTTGTTTTTGCTTTACTCTGACCACCAGTACAGGGTTAGTTAATACTTCCTATCGTTCCTCTCCCTGTCATAAATAAGCCAATTCACGTGATTAGTGTGAAAAGTTAGAAAACAATCTGAGGTCTCTACAGAAATAGTAATGTTTGTTAGAAAGTTGAGGTCTGAGGTCTTCCTTTTCTCTTAGGGCAGAAAAGATAGGGTGACTGCTGTGCTGAGCAAGGAGGGCCTGTGAATTTGCCTTTGAATTCTCTAGGTGATGTGACAGTTAAAAATGTCAGTGTGATTTGGGGCTCTCATGGAGACACACCACAGGGAGAGAGCAAGTGAGCCTCTGTTCTTGGAACTGACGTGCGATAGCATCTGGAAAAGGTGAGTGCAGCTCTCTGCACCTCGTTACCGGGAAGCCAAGCTGGAGGAAGTTCAGAGAAGAAGAGCCAACTGTAGCAATATGCTTGGAATAACTGCCTGGTGAGAAAAAGGACAGAGCTGACAGCATAGTTTGCTAACCAATGCTTAGGGAGCAAGCTGGCATAATAACTGCCAAGTAATGTTTTAAATGTAAACCCGCAGGAATGAGAGGAACCAGGTTTGTGTGGGACAAGAGAGTAGCCTAAGTAGGGACAGGCATAACAGAAAGAAAATGTAATAACAAGGCTTTATCACCCCTGGCCTTGCCCCATGTGTGGGTCTGACCTGGGTGCTCCTGGTCTCAGCATGTGCTGTTTGCCAGGAACACACAGGTTGTGATGCTCCCGCCTGGCAGAGACAGCTCTGGGCACACACCCAGCAGTGCCATTGCCCGCACTTTGAGGAGGGACTCAAGTGCTGCTTGCATGTCCCAAAAGCAACAGAAGCACAGTCCATGTCCCATTTGCATTACTGTCTGTGGCAATGCTGGCAGAACTTTGGTTCAGGTGTTCTCTGGAGAAAGCACATCCCTGGGTCTGAGGGTGGAGGCAGGCAGGGAAAGACTGATCCTGTTGGGCTTTATCAACAGGAACTATTCATGTCATGAAACCCACAGACAGTGAGACTTAAGTATTTAAAGCCCACATGTGAACTAAATATGAAGAAAACTAGAAGATGCAACAGGCACAATTGAATGTGCATTGGATTGCAAGAGTTTCAACTACAGCAGGGTTTGAGGAGTGTGCACTGTGGGTGACATGACTTCCTTCTGCTGCTTTCTGTGATTTAATGGTTATCTACAGCATCCTGACTCTTTAGGAATTTACCCTTCAGTGATACAGACAGAGGCTGTGGTGCTCTCTCCCAAACAAACCCATTTATCTACAGAACACACTTATCCTGGCTAACTGACTTTAACACACATTCTTACAGTTTAATATTTTACAGGTGTCAGATGGGTGCTATGAAGGCTACATAAGAGCAATGTCATGTCTACCAATAGATTTAGTCCTGAGAGGAAATGTAACGTAATGTGAAAGAGACAAAACGAGTAGAAAAACAGCTTGGCAAACTGCAGAAACTAAGTGATACAGTGGGCTCAGTTTAGGCACCTCTTAATATTAAATTGATTATTTATCTTCAAAAGTAGAGTACTCTGACTTGACTCTGTAATCACAGTCCAATCAAACCTGACTTTATTTACAGCCAGTACATCTGAGACTGAAAAAGACCTCTTCAAGAACAAATCTCTCAGAAGGAAATGCAATGGCAAAAGTCAGAAAGAGTTCACACTGTTCCTCCCAGACTGGCAGATGTTCTTCAAAGGAAAAATGTGAGCTACATCTACCTTCAGTTTTAATTGGTTATATCATGTTAATTAATCCTAAAACTTTAATTTGCACTACCTTCTTAAGAAAATTACTGAAAATTTATAGATTTCCCAAAGATTACACAAAACCAAAACACACAGCTACACAGAGTGCCGTGCAGAATCTGTTCTTCTAAATGAAGATATTTCTCCAGTTAATTTCTAGTACATGTTGGTAATATTATACAAGGAATAATTTTGGTCAATTATGATTCTGTAATTAATGGGTCTCTCCCACTATCTACAGGAAGTAGAAGTCTGTCCTGGTGAGCAGTCTGCTTTCTGCATCTCCTCTCCAAATGTTCTGTGAGTCTGAACACATTTTTAAAAGCCCATTTTTGTTCAGATTCTATCTTTGGCTGTACCCTGACATGTGAAGAACTGTGTGGATTGGCATGTGACCCATATGGATAACATTTCTCATTGCTCTGTGTATGAACGACCCTCACAACCTGCACTGTCTGTGGCTGCCTTGGAGTCCTTGGAAGCAGACACGCTTTGGAATGGTGGGGATTCACTGACAGTGCTGTGGAAGGGGATGCCCAGAGTAGTGCAGGATCCTCCTCCAGGCATTTCCTGCATGTGTCTGCTCCAGCAGAGTTAGGTACAGAAGTGTGGGCTGCAGCTCTGCCTCTGAATTACTATGCAGCAGCTGAGCTTCACAGGTACAGGCTGCCCATCACTGAGGATGTAGCACTAAGCTCTGGGTTGAAGTCCAGCTGCCTTTTCTCAGCAGTGGTGTGTCACCTGTCTGTCTGCTGAGGATACTATTCAGACACCTATTTATATCTTTTCATAATAATTATGATGTAAGGTTTTAATGTAAGCATTTTAAAATAAAAAAATTATGGTTAGAGATCAAGATTTGGATTAGCATCTGTATCAGGTTTGACTCTGGTGTCATGGTTTGCCCTCAAGGGAACATCTGGGCTATGGTTTAGATTCTACAACACGAAAACTTCTACATCTGCACCTACAACTTCCAACCCCAGTACTGGAACGAGGTAAATTTATGAGATGGACAAACTCAGGAAGGATTAAGAAAGAGCAGCTGTTCCAAAAAGTTAGTCAAGTCCAATCCTTAAAGTATCTGGAAAGTCCTGTAATGTTTTGAACACAGATTTTAGATATATACAGATTTTATATTGGCATATTTATTTTAATGTCAAGGGCAACTTATTTTTCCTTTGCTTTTACCAGAAGTAGTATAATAAGTGGAAGTTGTGTTGTGTAACTCTCCCAACACCTCTGGCATGGACTAACAGTGTAATTGAAATGATGAGGTCTCTGGACTCAGAGACTCGAGGCTGGGTGCTGTCTGTGACAGGTGCTGCTCTGTTTTGTCAGTTGATTCTGGGCTGCTCAGTTTCCATTACAGGGAGATCTCAGCTCAGGGGTAGGAGCTCCAAATCCATGGCATGATTTCTGAATTTGTCCCTAAGTCAATTCCTCCTCTAGCCTTCTGTGCCAATTCTACCCAAGTATTTTGGCTTCTACCCCTGAAAATTAAGCCTTTTGAAGAGTTTCTGCACCTGAGAGTCTAGCAATCTCTTTTTCAGATGAGGAGAGATTTCAGATCCATCCTTCTAACACCACTGTTAAACAACCATTAATAGTTAGCTAGATGGTGATTGTAAGCTTCTGTATTTGACTATTAACAGCAACTGCATGTGTGTGTCTGCTCCAGATAGAACAAACCTATCTAGGGATTGATTTTATGATGCCAAAATGATAAAGTTTGCTAAAAAATGTAGAGTGAATGTGTAAGCTCTGGAAAACATTAACAAAAATAACTAAGTAACACTCCCTATTCATACCTAATTCCTACAGACATCAAATTTAGCTGTGTGTACTTTGGACTCATTGGAACTCTCACTGTGAAAAATCTTGCTGCACAAGTCCCCTTTGAAACATATAATATTTGTGTTCTGATTGCTCTGTTAAAAAAAAAATTAAAAAAAAATAAAAGTTTTGTCATCACTGTAGTTTAGGCAGATTCTCCATTGTCTGGTGTCTTGTTATAGTCATTTATATCAACACAGAGTGGGTGTACAGTAGCCAGCAGTCTGTGTTAGCAGCATTTTAGATTCAGTTTGCACTTACGTAAATGATTGTGCAAGATGTGAGAGGCAATCTAGCCCCTGGGAATTAAATATGGTTTTGGGCGTAATCTTTATGTGTGTAGCCAACACTTAAGAATATAGAGAAGTTTTAACATGTTACCGTTGCCATCACCCCAAATAAATATAATTAAACGAGCAGCTTTCAGTCACACTTATAGGCAGGATCCAGAATAGCTCATGTTTTTGGTGGCAGATATATAGGAGATACGAGCCTATAAGGAACAATATATTGCTTTGTTTTTCATGGCATTGTTCACCACATTCTCATAATGGTCAGATAAGAAAGTTTTCAGACCAGGGAAGGGTTAGAAAAATGCATTTCAAAAAATATTACAATCTATGTAGTTTAATAGATGCCTCTTTGCAATTCAGAAGAAAACTGGTGAATTATGTCATATTTCAGCTGAATTAAACTGGTTTAGAGATACTGTATCATGATAATCACTAAGACAGCCCAGTTGAGAAAGAAAGTGGTATTAAACTATGTTTATAATGTGGGGCCATGTGTTCCTTCCTTTTACCACGGAGCCATAAATGTTGCATATTCCACTTTGTAAGTCAAGGTATCCCAGAAGAGATATTAATGATATTGGGGGCTACAGGAAATGGAAGCACCTTAACAATGTGTTCCCCTGAGGGTCTGGCATGTGCTGCCTTGGAAATCCTTGACAAGACTCAAAAGCACCATTAAAGTTTTTCTGTAGCTTGCTTTTCTTTCTTTTTTTTTTTTTCCCAAACATTGCTGGTGACAGCACATGGGAAAAGGGCCCTTACTGGTGGCAGCACATCTCTCATACCCACAAATATTCAGCACTGGGAAAGAGGAACTCCTCAAATCATTGGACAGCTAAATCTTTGACTAGCTAAGAGTGCCATGGGTGGCTTAAACATTCCTGAGGTGTCTGTGTCTCTCTGCAGAGGTTTGGGATCTTTATTTTGCCCAACTCTAAACCACAACCCCAAGTAAAAGAGGAAAGGAGGAACTGAAGAGACAGTCCCTGGCCAACTTTTTGCTGGTTGCTTTAATCTCTTGAAATTTTCCCTGTGATGGGGCTCTGCAGGTTTTCAGGGCAAGGCAAGGATGTTGAAATGCCAGGGAAAAAAAAAATCTGCTTGCCTCTAACCCAATGCTCAGAAACAGCTGAACCCATTTTCCTGAAACCTTAAATGTACACAGAATGATGGAGATTCCCTCAGAACAGATTTTTTTCCCTTGGATGATTTAAATTTGGCAAAATCATAGTGATGTAGAACAAAACCCGATAAGCTCCTGCTAGCTCTGCCTAGAACAATAGTTTATATGTTGTCCACCCCTTTTCAGACCAAGATTTGTCTTGTTCTGCTACATCTAATAAATGCCTTTAAGACTGACTTACCTTAATATTTATTACAGTTGTAACTCATTTATTAAATCAAACCACGGTGGTGAGGAGGAGGAAGTTGTACCAGTGAATATCTAACAGATGAGTTATCTGGAAGAAGGCAGCACCTACTGACATCACCCTGCAACGTGCAGTGCCTCTGTCTGGAGCAGTCTGGCTTCCATGATGCTAGGAAAATCAGAGAGGTGAACTCCCTCCTATTTCCTCCTTGGAAGGTGTTCAAGGCTGTGGCCTCACCTCTCTTGGAAGAGTCTTGAAATGTTTTCAATAATGGGAAGGGGTGGAATGGCTGTGGGCTGGATCCTCTTGGAAAGTGCCCTGTAGCATTAGGGAATGATGCTGCTGGTAGCCTGCTCCAGCTGTTGAAAAGATGGAGTTTTGCTGATTTGCTCATTAATTCCTTACAGCCAAACGCAGTTATTGCAGCTAGGAATGATCCATCCCTGGTGTAACTCTGCCGAAGCCTGCAGTGTCACAGAGGGTGCGACTGTGGGTGAAAAATCCCAGTTTGGAGAGCAGAAACCGGCTCACACACGTTAGTGACAACAATCCGTGAGGAAAAGGACAGTGCTCTGTGATTCCAGACACACACACTTAGAAATTGCGGACTGGTTTATGTATTGCCCGATGTGGCCACACCAGGAATCAGGAATATTCTGTTTATCGGGGCGTTTATCACAGATAATCACGGGTGCGGTAGAAATACCGCCTGGCGTGTGTCGCTGGTTTTGGAAGCTTTCATTTCCTGATTTTCTGACACTGGGGGGGACTGTGGTTTTGATTTTTTAAATTATTCTTATTTTATTTTAACGCACCGGCCTGAGGACAGGCCAGGAGGGCTCAGCGCCCTCCGCCGCAGCCGCCCCCGCCGTGCGCGCCCGCGGTGCCGCCGTCCAGGTGTTCCGCGTTACCGCCGCCCCGTAAAAGGCGCTCACGAACACGGTGACACATAAACGCTAAATTAAAGCGGCGCTGCGCCCCCGCCCCGGGGCTGGGGGAGAGGCAGATCCGACCACCCGCAGCCGGGCTGCTGAGTCCCGCGGCACCGGGAGGCTCCAGAGCTCCAGAGCCCCCGCGCAGCCCGTGGGTGCCGCTCCCCCCGGCAAAGGCTTCTCCCGTCGCCACTCGAGGCACCTGTGGAGCGCCGGCCTCGGAGGAAGCTGTCCCGGGCTGCACGCAGGACAAGGGCTGGAAGGGGAGGGAAACAGGCTCAAAACAGCCCATGAGCGAGGCTGGACCAGGTTTACAGCACAGCCCCGGGGGCGCCGCCCGGCCAGGCCAGCGTGGCAACATCACTCATGGGGCGGCCGGTGGCAGCCGGGACCCCGCTGCTTCCCCCGGGGAGCCCGTCCGATCCCTCCCCGCCAGCCCCCGACCTGAGGGGACACACGAGGCAGCACATTGGCAGCAGCTTCCTCCGGCCAGAGCCGCCCTTTCAGTCCGCCCCGCGGGGAGCGCGCCCCGGCAGCAGCGGGGGAGCCCCGGTGCCGCCCGGCACCGCCGTCGGGGCTGGCAGCGGGGCCGTCTGCGGCAAGTGGGGGCCCTGATTTCTATTATTATTTTTTGCTTCAGCTCAGAACTCCTCGAAGGCGGGTGATTTCACGGAAAGTGAAGGGGAAGACAGGGCCCCGAAGTTATTACACGAAATAATGAGTTCTCCAGCCGATCCCTTCGGGCTGAGACCGTGCCAGTGCCGGGATGCACGCATCCCGCCCCGCCGCTCTCCAGAAATCCCCAGATTAGCAGGAAAACTTGGGGGTGTTTCAAGTGCATACCAAGAAAATTAATGTGAAAGCATTCCTTTTTTAATCGGGAAAGGCGTATATTTTCTCTCTCTCCCAGGGCTTCCCTCTCTCTCCCCGCCCCCGCCCAGGGTTTTCCAGATAAATTGGAGAGCTTTCCAGAGGGAACCTGGAGAAGAAATAATAGAAATACTCAAGCACTGTCTTGGTTGCCCTGATCTACAGCACCTTACTTTAAATGCCCGTTAGACTGTAAAATCCGGTCAAAACTGTATTCATTGCAACAATATTGGTAATAATGTATTTTGTCCGAAGCTGCATTATCTCCCTCACGACAGAAACTACAAAAAAAATGTATGTTCCAAGCGAAAAGGAAAAGGTTTTATTTAATCCAGCAAATAATTAAAATCTCATGTATTTTTATTGGTTTTAGTATCCAGCAGAGTGAAAATATTGAAACTCCGAGACCCCTTGCATTAAAAAGTCACAACTGTTCTATTTTATTAGTTCTGACTGTGTGAAAAAAATTATAAGGACAACATTGAAAAAATCCGGGTTTTAGAGCCCCGAATGGCCATAAAAACAATAAAATCAACTATAAAACCTGCACTAGTGATATTAAAAAATTATGTAGTTCAATAAATGTGACATTTCATGAATGCGGATTTAATAGTCTCCAACCCGTGGAAGGAGGAAGGCTGAGGTCTAACAATTGAATTTGAAAGAGGCGGTTCTGTAGAACTGCAAAATTAAGTGCTTCATTTTTCTTGTTAGGGATTATGCAGTGGTAGTGGAATGTAATAACTGTGTCATTAAAACTTCCTTTTAACAAGGCCTATTGCTTGTATAAAAGTCAGACAGGAATAATCTCTTCCTCTATTTATTTGTTTTCCAATAATACAGCAAAACATTTTTTTTTCTTTTTTGCATAAACTTGTTCTCAAGATTTTGAATCGACAGCTTGTAAAATATTGTGGGGGCCCTCCATTCTGCTGCCTTATATCATGCACGTCGTTATTCCAGAGGGCAACGGGTCATCGGTTTACTGTACATTTATTAAGTAAATCAAGCTGCAAATCCAACACTTCCAGATGAAAACATTAACTAAACCCCTTGGAAAGAGCAATGCCTGGGAGACTGAGCACAGAGAAAAAATAATCAAAACTGTCAGCTCGCCTTACGTGTACCTGATATTTACAAGACACAAGACCACGCTTTAAAGGTGAGTTTTGGCATTTGTTAACAATGTAAAGAAAAGGAAAACCCAACCTCTCTGTATTATTAAAATATATTTTTTGTTTTTCATTTCACCTACACCCTTTCGTCTTGCTCTGAGCCTCTCTGTTATTAAGATCTTCGTGGGTTTGAACTGGAGACCTCTTTTATTTTTTTTTTAAAGAA
>VZRX01009053.1:9117-49869 GCA_013398075.1 Notiomystis cincta | reverse complement strand
GGGAGGTGAACACTAATTAAATCCGCGGCAGAAAAGTACAACTTGTAAGATAGTTCATTATTTTTAATAAGCAGCAATTAGACCCCAACTCCAAGGAAAGTTGGATGCTTCCTGCGATGCACTGGCAGCAGGGAAAGCTGAAATACATCCTTCTGCCTCAAATTTCCAAGGTAGGAACAAGCAAAGCACTTTAAAGTGCAGCTGCATGACAGATAAAACTTAATGGAAGGTGACACACAATGCACTAAAAACTCAAAGGGAACACGCAGCGTACTTGGAATTAATGTTAAGGTTTCATATCACTATTCAGAAAACAAATGGTTTCCAAATCCCCCCATGCAGCTGCCATCAGGATAAAAAGCTGTATTATCATTATTACTATTGATTAGACAACATGCCACATTACACTGGATCTGACATCCTGTCCACAGGAATGTGCCTAGAATAAAAATAATAGGATGCAAACAGCTATTGATCATATTTATAGCAGGCTCCCTCACAGGTGTAAGTCAGCAACTCTGCACTCTGTATGAACAGACAAAACACAGGGACTGATTTAGAGGCCAAAAGTCCCAGAAAAATCAAATATTTGTGCATTTGACATTACAGAGGTGTTGTAAAACACGGAGGTTTTATACAGGATTATGGGAAAAACGTAATAGAAATAGGTACTTGGTGAAAACAGAATAAATGTGTTTAATAGGAAATAAACAGCACAGTAGAATAGTAGTGTCACATTGTTAGAGCTACACTTCTTTGGCCAAAAGTGACCCTTATTTTGCCTTTATTTTACTAGTAGTGGAAACAAAAAGCCAGTAGCTGAACAGATTGTTTCTTTTTTCATTATATTTAGCTCTGATAGATCAGGATGGTGCTAATTTCAACTTGGGAAACAATAAAATTTAAAAAAAAGAGAAGAGCAGAAGAGGCAGAAAGGTACCAAACCTGAGTTGTATCACACCTGAGAATCCTTCAGTAAAGTGCAAAATCCTTCAGGAGGGAATTAAGACAAAAAAATACCCAAACCCAAAACAAATGCACAGCAGAGCAGGTGCTTTTGTAGAAAGAATTTGCCATCAGGACCACCATTTGCTGTGTCCTCATCCCAGGAGAGTCTCTAACCACAGATATTTTCCAGATAAAGATATTCACCTGAAAACATCTTTACTTTTAAGTGAAAGCTGAATATCTGCAGAAAAAGGCTGTGAAATATTTGGGCACCTTCATTTGAGAAGGCTGAGGCACTTATTTACTTCAGTATTTAATTTCAACATCAACCTTAGGAATCCCAAACTCTTTTCCCAGAGACCAAGGAGAAAGTCTGGAGCAAGGAAGACCTTGGTGGAAGAGGATGAGGTCAGGGAATACATAAATGAACAAAACTTACATAAATCCATGGGCCCTGGTGAAGTGTTTAATGTTTCTCCTGTAAATTAAATTCACCTCCTATTTCTTAACTCAGAGGTTTTACCCAGAAAAAGTAATCAAGTTTTGCTTCCTCGTCTCCAACATTTGATTTACTGTGTTATAAAAAACTCAAAATTCACCCATTTTCACTCTCTTGCTGCTTCATCAGGAGGCAGGAGGGACCTTAACAAGCTCAGAGGAGACAGGGGAGAGGGTGAAAGATAGAAGAGGAAGAAAGGGATGGAAATAAGAGGAAAAATGGGGCAGAGAGAAGTGAAATTGAAAGCAGGGCAAGAGAAGAGCTGTGATGAAAATGCATACAGCATTTCTATCAGAACTTAATTCTAAAAGGGACCAGAATTCCAGACTGAGACCAACAGAACTAAATCCAAAATGTTTCCTTCACTGTCAGTTCTCAAGCACAGACCTAAATGTCCTCTAAAAGAAAACCAAAACAAACAAACAAACAAAAAAGCCAAACAAACAAAAATAAACAGAAAAAAACCAACCAAACAAATAACAAACAAAAAATACCAAAAACCCCCCAAACCAAACCAACCAACCACCAAAAATCCAAAACACCAAAAAACACCACACTCCCAAGCACAACCTCAACACTTTGCTGTGAAAATGAGTGGCAAACATATTATAACCAATTTTTGTTCATCTGTTTTTTGCTCAAGCAAAAATTCTGGAGATATTCAGTGCTGCTGTGATGGAGACCTGGCTGCTGCTCCATTTCTTTGTAGCCATAGAATTTTGAGTAAAGGAGGTGCCCCTCATTTCAGCCACCAAAAGTGCCAGTCAGCAACATTCAACAAGAAATAAAATACATTTAAAACAAAAGAAAAAAATTAATCTTGTGGGAAAAAGTATAAAAGTGTGTTCAGGAGGCTTGAAGCTGCTCAGGAAATAAATCTTCTGTGTTATTTAATAATGAAAGAGGCAATAACAATTTTTTAAATGACCTCTTCTTCTCCCCAAATGAGGGTGTAAAGGAAAAATGTTATTTCTTTCTCAAGTGATAAAATCATACTGAACAATTTTATTCTGACTAGAAAAAAAATAATGTTTTGTATTAAAGATGGCCAAAGGAGCCTGCTAGCTTTATTCTGAAAGCTGGTTCATGTCAGAGTATACCTGCATTAATTTTCATTGCACTTTTTAAATTGGTGATATAAAATTTTGCAACTTAACTATGTTGTTTAATTAGAATTTTTGTCAAAATAGTTTTCCACATTAAAAAAGAAAGTTTTGACATGTTACATCTGGAGTAAGGCTCAACAGAAAACACAGTTAAGAGAAGAAAGTGACAGCCTGTTGGCTAGGGAAGGAAAAATTAAGATTTTAGGTTTGCTTTTTATAAGGACAGGAAACCCAGAAACCTCTCCCCATCTGGGATGCCCTTGGCCAGGGATGTGGGTCTGGCTTTGCAGATCCCTTGGGGAGGCTGAGGGATTTCTATGGGCAGAGTCACACTCAGCTCTCCTCACTGGAAACTCCCCAGACACTCCTGTTGGTGTGTTAGAGAGAAAGGAACCCTCACCTGCATCCCCCTGCACCCCACGGTTCTGGGGGCTTCTCACCTGACCTACAACTTGGGATCCTCATTAAAACAAGCAGCTATGCTAATTTGTGATATCTTTCTTTCAGCCTATAGGTTTTTCCCTTGTGAAACCAAGACATTTTTCTCTAGAGTGTTTCCCCTCCCCGTTTAAAGTCCCCTTTTGCAAGTAAGGAGTCGGCAGAGCCGTCGCCAGCGAAAGTTCACCTCTACCTAAATTCGCCTCTGGCGGGATAAGGTCACAAATAAAAACCAATTTCTGGGTCAGCCCAAAGCTTTTCCTTTATCCTGGAGCACATGGTGCTCCCAATCCCTGCTCTCATTATGGCCAACAACTCATACATAGGCTCAAGTAACCTGCATTACATAACTGGAGGGACTCTGTCCCAGGAACTTCCCGCGGCAGCAGCGAGAGAACGCGCCCCGTAAAAACCAGCCACACACACATCCCCTCAGCAGCAGAACTGTGTAATGGGCAGTATTTCGTGAAGCACAGCTGGAACAAAACCAGAATTGTGTCACACTCTTGCCTAATCCTCCCAGGGCAAGCCACAATCTCCTCCAGAGCCAGCCCGGCCGCACGGCGATGACCCGAGCCTGGCAGAGCTCCCATGGCAAGTTTGACTTTCATCTTTGACAGGCAGCGAGGCTGAGCAGATTAATGGGTCTGTCTAGGAGCTGCCTGGCTGCTGCTGCTGCCTGCATGTGAATGCTGGCCCCCAGGGCTGCCTGCCTTCATCCTCCTCCTCCTCCTCCTCCTCCTCAGCAGGGAACGACTGGGCTGGCACTGGCACAACGCTCCGACCTGGCCAAAGGACAAGTGGCACCTGAGCTCAGGGTGCTGCCCCACAGTGCTGCCCAGCTCAGGTGCCATGCCTAGAAACTGAATTTCTCCCCAGATGGGGAAATAGCAGTGCAGGGCAGCACCCAACAGCAGCACCTGCTACAGGTGTGAGTCTGAGAGCAGCTGAGAGCACCCACACCAAGGAAACACAGATTGAAGGTGTCTCATGCTGGTTTTCAGTGGAAACCCTGGCTGCTCTGCTAGTCCTGGCTTTGCTCCACTTGCCCTATGCCCAGCCCTGCCAGAAGTTCCTCTTCACTGCATAATGTTATATTCCATCTGGTTTTTATTGCCCATAATAATCTTTTAATTCCTTGACCTTTCCTTAACCCAAATTTTCCAGATCCCAAATCTAATTTCTTACAAATCATTAGCTTAGAAAAATCAGAGAGCATCCCCATCAAAAACGCTGACAGATCTCACTGCCAGCTGTTAAAAACACAGCAATCCCTTCTTCAGCATGCAGATTTGGGCAACATCTTAACATTTGTATGGAATCTTTCCAAGTTTTGCCAAATTATTAAAGAAAAAAAATAAACTCACACAAAAAATTCCTTTTTGTTGTATCACTCACTAGGCAAAATGCAAAGTCTTTCATTTCATATCAGCATTGCCTAAAAGTTATCAACAAAATAGGGAATAGTGAATATTTTAATAAGATTAAGTCCACATCATCATCTTGAATTTACACCTTCCAGGCTTTGGTTGAAGTATAAGGAACAAGAATGTTTAAGCCCAGGTGAGCCATGTGTGGCTTCCATAAATCTGCATACCTAGGGCTTTCACCACACCATCAAACATTAAACAGTGCTTTCAGATTATTCCAAGTGCAGAGACAACAACTTGAAAGTGTAAAGGCACTAAAAGATCTTCATTTAAAAAGCTTTCATTCCAAATCTTTTATTCCACATGGATTCTTGTGGCTGGGAGGGATTTGGGATTGAAATACTGCACACCTAAGGCAGAGAACTGGGCAATCTTAAAAATAAAAGTGTTTTATTAAAAATAAGTGTTTTATTAGTGCCTTCAAACTCCATGGGCAATCCCAACAAAGTCCAGGCCCATGGATGAACAAGGCAGATGTGGAGTGACAGAAATGTGATTACCACTGAACAGGACACGTATGTAGGTCAACCAGGATATCAGATACCACCAGAAGTACTCATAAAGACAAAAAAACCCCATCTGCTCCCAATTCCATTTACATATAGATGTTAGGAGAGATGGTAGATACCTGGCTGTGATTTACAGAATATTATTACACCATTATGCTGCTGCATTATGAAGGTGAGATAAGTGTTACATTATGATATCATGAGCATATGTTATGCCTAATATCTTAATAGAGATTTCATTGACCTTTGAATGTCAAAAATAACAGCAAAATTCATCAAAAATGCTGCTTCAGTTCAGCACAGGCTGTGGACAAAAATTGTTGGAGCTACAAAGCACCAGAAAAGAATATCCAACAGTGACTTGTCTTGAAAGAATATTACAACTTTTAATGCTCATTTAAGTAGGATTTAGACTTTTTTTTTTTCCTGATGTTAATGCTCAGTGCTAACAATGTTTTAGAGTTACTGCATTTTACCCTGATGAACACACACATTAAGAAGTGATTTTAAAGCAGATATTAACATAACATTTACTGCTGTTTTAAAAGGGAAGTTGTGACACAGGAGAGCAGGAGAAGGATGAGGGCACGTAAATGTAAAATGTAAAGATGTAAAATGATCTTAGCAGGACAGCTTTGGAGTGATAATTTTATGACATAAATTTAAGACATGATTTTTCATCTCCAGGAGTATTTCCAGAGAATTCCTGCAGGATCTGTGCCCTTTGGAGGATGCAAGGAGAGGGCAGAGAGGCTCTGAGTGCAACTACAGAGCAGCAGAGGGCTGAGGAGGGAGCTGAGGAGGATGGAAAACTGGGAATATTTTAGGGTAAAAAATCAACCACTCCCTTAACACGCACTGATGAACTGCTTATGTGATTAGAGTGTCAGGTAATACAGCGATACAGGCAGATTTTCCACCCTATTTCCTGAGGTTATATATTCATTCCTGCACCAAAAAGGTTAACCCCAATGCCAGGGGGAGCACTGGAATCCCTACAAGTGCACTGACACCTCCCTTTCCAAACCACAACAGTGTCTCTCCATCCTCCTGCTAAATGAAATGAGTGTTTTGCCTTGCATTTTGAAAGAGATCATTTTAAAGGGATTGTTACACACAAAAGAGTTGATTCTTCCAAAAGGTGTGATTGAAAGAAAGCAGAGGAGAAGGGTGTTTTATCAAAGAATTTTTATGTATATTTCAATATCAAATTTAACAAAATTAAATTAAGTGTCAAAAGGTGCCAGGCAAATCCTACACAGAACTCAAAGAAAATGCTCAATGATTCATTTTTTTCACTCTGTGAGACTCTTTGGAAGAAAATGCATCTAATTTTGTTCAATTATGTTTGTATCTGATTTCTAATGCACAGAAGTTAATGGAAAGATATAAATACTGTCCTCCTCCAAGCATAATTATATCAGAGAGGTGCACACTGAGGGAGTAGGAGAAATGTTTAAGTTGAAGCATAATCCTGGTAGAAGAACAAAGCTGGCTGTGAAAATATTTAGGGTGGGAAATTAGAAGGTTGGTTTAAATCCAAAACAAACCAAGTTCTCTCCATTCAACTAAGAGGAAAAAACAACCCCCAAAACCAAAGCAGAGATGGAAGTTACAGCAGTGGTTGGGAGCTTGGGTAGAGCCTTTAACAGAGATCTCCAATGTCACCAGGCAGTCAAGGTTTTCTTTGCATGATTACATTTAACAGATAAGGTGAGAAAATAAAAAGGTGAAAGGTAATTGTTAGCAATTTTTCCAAATTGCTTGAATTTTCATATCTATTTATTCCTATACCTATTCCCAGCTCCCCAGTTGCCCAAATCTTATTTTAGCCATTACATTTAAAGTTTGTAATAGAAAAGATTTCATCCCAGACTCTTTGGTCTGTACACTCTCCTCAAAATCTTTTTTTTTTTTTCTGGTTTTTTTTTTCCATTTTGACTTTGAAGTTGCTGGTTTAAGTTCAGTAGGGAATAAAACAAAAAACTCACAAGAGAATTTTCTGATTTCTATCAATCTGTCCCAGTATAACCAGCACTGTTTTTTCTTTTTAAGGCTGCTGGAAGATTCCCCTGTGAGATTTAGCAAGATCCCAGTGCTCCTTGCTAATGGCAAAATCTCAACACACAGATACAAATCACAGGTTTCCACCACATTTTGAACATATTCCACTTGGAGACTTGCCACATTAGGACTACTTGACTAGATTTGCAAGAATGATGAGCTTTAGTTTGTGTAAATCACCAGCTGAAGCTCATTTTCAAATAGAGCTAATCAGAAATTATTACTGAACCCAAAATGAAGAGGCCAGCTCTGTAACTGTGCTGCTCACTAAGGTTGCAAATGAACTCATAAAAGTTCAACTACCTCGTTTTACATGTTCTTCTATGAAGAATTCTTTTTCTGTATTTTCATAACAAAAGAAAAAAAAAATGAGGAATTTTTAGAGGGAAAAATTATTCCCCAGTGACTTTATCACATAATAAAACCATAATCCCAGTGCAGCCCATTGTCACAGGGACCCTTGAACAGAAGGCCTGGGGTGGTGCTACCTCTCAAGAGGTGCTTCTGCAGCTTTTCATGCACGAGGCAGCAACAGGGGATAAAACAATTGTCAGAGACCAGAAAAGCAGCTCTTGAACTGCACAAATTCCAGGATCCCTGAGGCTGGAAAAGCCCTCCCAGCCCCTGCAGTCCCAGCTGTGCCCTGTCCCCACCTTGTCCCCAGCTCAGAGCACTGAGTGCCACCTCCAGGAATTCCTTGGGCACCTCCAGGGATGGGCACTCCAAAGCTCCCTGGGCAGCCCCTGCCAAAGCCTGAGCACCCTTTCCAGGGAGAAATTCCTGCTGCTGTCCCCCCTGAGCCTGCCCTGGCCCAGCCTGAGGCCGTTCCCTCTCCTCCTGGCCCTGTTCCCTGGGAGCAGAGCCCGACCCCCCTGAGCCCCCTCCTGTCAGGGACTTGTGCAGAGCCACAAGGTCCCCCCTGAGCCTCCTCTGCTCCAGGCTCAGCCCCTTCCCAGCTCCCTCAGGACTTTTCCAGCCCCTTCCCAGCTCCCTTCCCTGCCCTGGACACGCTCCAGCCCCTCCAGGGCTCTCCTGCAGGAGCCACCACTGGACCCAGCCCTGGAGGGGCTCTCAGTGCCCAGCACAGAGGGACAATCCCTGCCCTGGTCCCACCACTGCGCTGAGTAATTGCCATCAGTGACATGTGCATTATTCACCTCAAAACTAAATATCTGTGTCATTAACAAGTGATCCATGAGTCTCTCATGGGAAAATGCTAAAATCTCAAACATCCAAATAAACCCTTGGAATTAAAAGCCTCGACTGATCAGGTAAAAATGTAAAGAAGCCTAAGAGCAAAGAGCTTTTTCTTTAGCAGTCCTCTTCTACTACACCTTTAGCCTCAATTTAATTCCAAAACCTTGTTTCCCCACACCACCCTCTCTCTGATTCTTTTATTAGGCTGAAAATTGGGCTTTCCAGATCTGCACATTAAATGTACTTTGAATGAGGAAAGGGAAGAAAAAAAATCCCAATGCTTTTCCATCAAATGCATCATCAGAAGTGCATACTCACAAGCTCTTCTTGGGAAATTCTGAACAGAAAAAGGTGGAAGAAGCTTATCAAATCATTAAATATAGATGTGCACAGTTGACCTGTTGGGCATCAGGACTTCTGTGTATCATGCAGAGAAAATACAAAAATGGAATTCAAATGGAAACTGGAATATTAACATTTTTTGCAGGAAGTCTTCGGTTTCTACGAGTTATAGCAAAATAACTATAAAATTATTTTAATAATAATGAAACTCCTCCATACTCAAAAAGATCTCTGTTTTCTAGTGTTATACAGGAGAGAACCCTGTGCTCTTGCTGATAAAAAAAAAGCAGAAAAACTAACACCAATTACTCTGGTGTTAAAATTTTCCCTCAAGTACATGTGTGTATGCAAATCACTCACTGCCCTGAAGACAGCTGTACAGTTAATTTTATCTTGCTTTCCTAGGTATCAAAGTTATCATAAAATCACAGAATAGGCTTGAAAGAGACCTTAAAGATCATAAAGTTCCAATGCCACGGACAGGGGCAGCTCCCACTCTGCCAGGCTGCTCAAAGATCCAGGCAGCCTGAGCTTGGGCACTGCCAGGGATCCAGGGGCAGCCACCACTTCCTTGGGCAACTTTGTTTTCTTGATATTTTTTCCTGATATCCCATCTAACCCCACTCTTTGTCAGTGGGAAGCCATTCCCCCTTGTCCTTGGGAATTGTCTCTCTCCATGTTTCCTGGGGCTCCTTCAGGCCCTGCAAGGCCACCCTGAGCTCACCCCAAAGCTTCTCCTGTCCAGGCTGGACAATCCCAGCTCTCCCAGCCTGTGTTGACACCAGGGATTGCCCCAACCCTGGTGCAGCACCAGCTCTTGGCCTTATCAAATCTCTTCCTTTCCTTCCACCTTCCCGTTCAGTGACAATCACCAGATGCTGCCATGATTCCATCTCTGCTGCTTTTGGTCTCCTCCTGACGTTACCCCAATCAAGTTCTAATTAAAATCCCCTTTTCACACCACATCCAACATATTTCCCTCACAGCCATCCACAGATGTAAGCATATATGTACTCTGCATATACAATTTTGAACGGGAAAATTGCACAGCGGAAACTGAAACAAAACAGGAGACTATTAACTGAAAGCAAAAGCAGTAATTTGAAGCAATTAGGACATATTTTGTGCTTCAGATGAGAGCCATTGGCATACAGCTACTATATATACACATCTTTAAACTTGAGGAAAACACAGAGATGTAAAGATGTAGAACTATGGGGAAATAAATGTAGCCCTAAATGTAGAACCCTTGAAATTATCAGAACCAAGACAATAGGAGTAGAGGAAGTGAAAAATCAGCATCAGGGGCATCAGGATCATGAATTATTTTTATACTTATAGACCACACACATAATTTTCATGGTTGAAGATCCTCCAGTAGAGCAGAGTGAGCTTGGGAATGTTTGGGGCAATATTTGAGGTGGGGTCCCTGAGCACAGAGGAAAAGAACTTGGTAATTCCATGTGTTCCCTGTTCCCACTCCATTCATCATGGCTGAGTCCAACATAAATAGTTTCTCAAGGTCAAAAATAAATGGGAAAACCCATTATCAGTAATACCAAGGAGCCAGTTAGGGCCAGAGGAGAGGAATGAATCATCTTTCGTTACTCTTGAGGAAATGGGATATTATAATTAATGGGGGAAAACTGCATCTATTTCATGCATATAACATGAATTCTTAGGGAACCAAGACATTTTTGACAAATTGGACATTGCACACAACATACTTATTAATTCATAAATTAAAAATACACTCTGTTACCCTATCAAAGGAAATTTTGCTTGTTTCTGTCTCTCTCAGCAATCTTTTTCCTTTTTCTTTTTTATCACCCAAGTTGCCAAAAGAAAAGAAAAAAGAAAGCTCACATTTTTGAAAGAAAATCATAAAGATCATAAAGGAGTTCACATCCATCTTGAACCATCATGCTTCTCTGCATTTCAGATTGAGTTGAAATTTCTAATTGAAATGATTTTTTCATGAGTTAAACTATAAAGGAGAAATAAGTGATACATTTAAATTATTTATCCATCCTATTTATAATTAATTAGGTTTTTCTCTGTGCACAGCCAGGCTATACCAGAGCGTTTGATTTTTAAAAACTCCTCTATCATCAGGCAACAATGGATGACTGCTTTTCTCATGTCACTCTTGTTTTAGTTTGCTCCAGAGGTTCAGAGAACTCCTACTCCTTCTTTAATGCATTAACCCTCTCAAGACACAAAGACAACAAGGACCTTTCCAGGGAGAGGTGCTGGGCAGAGCTGTGCCCACACCACACCTGTCTGAGCTGCTGGAGCTGTAGAGGTGAGGGGGGAGAGGTTGGGATCAACCCCAGTTAAACACAGGTTTTTCTTCCCCATTTCTGCTGAAGGACAAGAGGGAAAAAGTTGTAAAGTGAACAGACCCCCAGCGCACTTCTGGTTTTGAGCAATTCCTTTCCTTCACCTAAAAAAAAAGAGGGGAAACTGCTAACAGGAAGCATGGGGGGCAAGAAATGCAAGAAATTCTGAAGGAAAACAGGAATAAGATGTTCCATGTCATCCTTGTCCCAGGGCAGTGCTCCAGGGATGGCTTCATCCCCCCTGCACTCCATGGGAGAAGCAGCAGAACTTCCCCCCGTGGCACAGATGGATCAGGGCAGCACTGGGAGCTGCTCCTCACACCTCTCTGCACCAAAACACCCTCACCACAGCCTAAGGGAACACAATTTTTATCCTACCATGTTTATCCCAGCTGGAAATAAACAGGGAGAAGGGTTGGGGTTGTTTTGCACACTGGTGTTGAGTGATTAAGGGGCAGAAAGGAGTAAGTGAGTGAGTGTAAGCCCTCTCAGAGCAGTGTCTTAAAAAATAAAAGATGTAAAAAATCAAGATTTTAAAGTTTCCTTTTGTCTCTGGTTGCAGTTATCAGCTTTAAAACTATTAGCTTTAAAATCCTAAGTAGAAAAAGAAAAGATTTAAGATTTCTTCCTTGGTCTCAAGAGTCAGAAAGATCCCATTTTTTAAACAAAGGCTGACAGACGTGTGTTATCTCAGGGCTCAACACACAGGTGGGCCTTTTCAAGGAAAAGAAAAAGTATTTTGCTGTGCAATAAAATCCAAGGCAACTTTAAAAGATTTGGTTGGGTTTTTTTTCTAAGAGACAAAAGGTGCTGTACTTATAAAACAAGGAAAATGTTAAGAAAAAACCCTTAGGAGTGGATAATTTTCACAAATGTATTATTTTTAATGACGGGTTAAGAAATTGCTAAAGCTCACTTTCTCCCAAGGCACCTGGTGACAGTGCAACAAAAGCTGCATTTCTCCTGTAATAAATCACAAAACTCAGAGTGTGAGGCCTCAAGAAAGCAGAAAACTCTGCAAAGGCAGTAAGATCTCAGCATGCAGCAACACCTTAGCTCTGAGAGATACTTTATCTTTTCTAGCACTTATAATACCTTGCCTCAATTTTACAATTCACTAAGAAACAATGAGACTTTTAAATGAAGAATAATGGAAAGGTGTACTGAAATCTGCACCACTGAACTGCCACGAGGAAGGGGAGAGGAGGACAGAGCTGCTTCATCCCAAATCTGAGCTGAGGGGGAAAGTGGCAGCATCCCAGCTTGAGGGAGGCTGGGGGAATCCCAGAGAGGCTGGAAGGTGTTCTTCACAGCCCCAGAGAGCACACTGGGCTCTGGAGGACAGAGCTTTGTGTGGAAAACAGGAAAAACAGGGGTCAGTTTGGGGTCTCAGCTGGCAGTGAGCCCAGGGGGACCCTGGCAGTGCCAATCCTGCCAGCAGCCACGAAAACCTGAGCACTCCCTGTGCCACCCCTGCGATCTCCTCCAATCCCTCTGTCCCAGAATTTGCTCCTTTGCACACAGCTCTGTGAGATCCCAGGTCCCCAGTCCTCACCCCTGCCACAGCTGAGATGGAATCATTTAGGGTGCACAGCTCCTCTGAGCTCACTGGCTCCAAGCACTAACCTGACACTGCCAAGAGCACCACTAATGTGCCTAGAACTTCAAAATCAGAATCACAGAATGGTTTGGGATGGAAAGGACCTCAAAGATCATCTCATTCCACCCCCTGCCATGGGAAAGACACCTTCCACTATCCCAGGCTGCTCCAAGCTCCATCCAACCTGGACACTGCCAGGGATCCAGGGGCAGCCACAGATTCTCTGGGCACCCTGTGCCAGGGCCTGCCCACCCTCACAGTGAAAAATTAACTGAAAATATCTCCAGGGCTCTTTGTTGTAAACCTCCATGGTCCCAGGAGCTGAAAAAAGAGGAATTCCTAGCAAACCTCCTGCAGCTCCCTCCCTGCTCCTCACCAGAGCCCCAGCTCAGGAGCACATCAGGGCTCCTGCAGGTGCTCTCCGTGGGAGCTCTCAGCTCACCAGGGATTGCTGGATCCTCCTGAGGTTTGGAGCCCTGACTGCTGCTGCCCACAGAGGCTCACTGCACCATTGTCTCATGCAGAAAATAAACAAATTTTTTTAAAAAATTGCAAATCTCCTCTCCAAAACACAGTGAGGGAGAAAGCTCAGTGCACACCTACCATCATCAGCTTAACACATCCTGTGGGTAGAGTGAACCAGTCAGGATGCTAAAGGTCAGCAGCCAAAACAAGTATAAATTGAAAGACAATTCAAACAGATCTCATAGGTTTTGGGGGCCCATCTTTCCTCTCCACTGTGTGTTATACTGGCACATCCAGCTCAGAAACCTGAGGAACTCTGTGGGACACGATTAAACATGAACCCAAAGTGAGCAATGCCATGGCTGAAATGCAAGAACAATTAAATTCTCGCCAAAAATAAACTTGATTTTCAGCCCTTACTATGCAAAGCTGCTCTATTGTACTGTTTATTTTTAATATGAAAGTTATATAGGATTGCAAGTGGTTCTTCCTCCCCTTAGGGGGGCTCTATTTCACCTTTTGATTTAATCTTGTTTGATGTTTCCCTCACCATTTTAGAAATGTTTTCAAAGCAGACAACCTCCCATTGAATTTCCCTCTTAAAATAAAGGCTTATTATGGTTGATGATTTATGTAGGTCAAGAATAGTTTTACAAATCCTCATGCAAATAAGACTTGAAGCAAAAAACCCCACAGGGATTCCTGTGCCCTCAGGTACTACAATGTTTTAATTCGGTTGGTTACACAAACCCTACCTTTCCAGAAACCATTTTTGTTTTTCTTTGTTAGAAGCACAAACTTTCTTGTTGCCTGGCCTAAGGGCTTCTTTTGTTTGTTTGTTTAGTTAAAAAGCTGTGGGTTTGGCAGCCTGCCTGGTGATGCTGCACAGCACTGTGGGGATTTCAAGTGCTCTCCTTTCACTTGCAGGTATTTTTGTTGTCACAGATTTAGGGTTTGACTCCCAACCCCACGTTCTGCAGCTGCAGGAGCCTCCCTGAGACATTGAGCAGGACCCCAAGTTGGGAGAGAAGAATTTTGCTGCCTTCTCCCCACAGCGACTCCCTGGCAAGTAGCTCTATACAGAGGATTAATGTTTTATATAGATTTGTAGGTGATACACGTGATCCTGTGGTTCTAAAGGGACATCTCAAGGTGAGAAGCCACTCAAGATAAAGATAAAAATAATAATTAAAAAAGCAAGGATGGAGGACAAGGTGGAAGAAAGGAAAATAACAAATTGGTGCCAGACTTCAACCTGTAGCAAATTACACCCCTCAGCTTCTAAAAGACACTTCCAAACACAAACAGACTGAAATAACATTGTGCACCTGAGCAGTCACTTGGAGACCCCTGTAAAACACCTCCCAAGGCCCATCTCTGACACTTCAAAAGCACCTGATCAAAAAGTACATTAACTGCTGCAGCAAGGCCACGTGGTGCCCAAAGCTAATGCTAGCCCAGTGAGCTGCTGCTGCAAATCCTGATGAGTGATGAAACAGATAACAGCAATGACTAATAGAACAGTGTAAATCACATGAGAAAGGAGAATTTAATTTTTCACTCTGTTACGCAAGATTTATTTCACCTACGGAGTTGACTTTTTTAAAAGGCTTGAAGATGATGTTGTGGAACTGAATCACTGTGTCTGAATATTGGCCTCAGAGCCTCACAGAGCAAATCTCCCAGTCAAAAAAATGAGGGGATTTAATGGGGAGCAGGGCAGGGGTTGAAGCTGACATCGTTTTTGTCAGATGATGAAGACTTAATGGCACCATTAACTTTTTTTTAATGGAAAAATAAATTTGCAGAACATGGCCCAGTTCTACCAAGAAACCACCTGTAGGAAGGGAGGGGTAGCTCCCTCCTGCCTGTCTGGACACTTCCAACAGAGAAATTCAGAGGAAAACACCCCTTTGCATGTTTGATTGTTTAGGGGTTGGTCTGATTGATTTAATTCAATCATACACTTGAGCTCCGGTTCAAACAGATACAGATGGGACCACAACTGGCAGGTTTTATTTCTTCTCACTGATCCTGAAGTGCTGAAAGAAAAAAGATCCTTCAAACCAGCTCAAAATGTGTGCTTATGACGAAGAGGAGAGGAAAGCATCAAGGGAAGACTCCACTCCTCCAGAAAATCCAGGATCTCTTCAAATACTTGCCCCCAAATATATTTAAAATACCACAGCACTCTAATCAATCTTTTTCCTGACTTTTATTAAGAGACTGCATTGTTTTAAAGTGCAGCAACTCAGAATCAGAGAATGAGTTGGGTTGGTTTTAGTTGGGTTGGGCTGGTTTGGGTTGGGTTGGAAGAGACCTTAAAGCCCATCCAGTCCCAACTCCTTCCACAGACAAGGACACCTTCCACTGTCCCAGGGTGCTCAGAGCTCCATCCAAACTGGGGCTTGAGCACATTTTTATCACCAGAGGCAACTTCCCAGTCATCCTCCTTTTACAGGATGCCACCACAAAATCACACAAGCTCCAGGCTGGGTGAAGACAAGAAATAAAGATGCAGAGCAGAGACTTTCTGTCACACAGCAACAACTTCAGGTTGCTGAGAGTCACTCTTAGAAAGAATTAATTGGTAGCATTTTACAGGCTCCAAAAAAAAAAATCACACATCCCTCATCCACCTTGTCATTTGATGATGCTACCTCTACAAATCAGGCAATCTGCATTAAAAACATTAAACTATTTAGATGTATAAAATGAAGCCTATTTTTCCACTGATAAATACATTTAGCTCATCAACGTTAATGGGAGCTCGAGGCAACATAATTACAGAACACATATAATTTGAATTAGCTTCTGTGAATCAAAAGTAGAGTTTAGTTTTACCCTGTCTTCCTCTTCTCTTTGCAGCCACCCATATACATCTTTTTTTGACACATTTTAAGACTGCAAAGCTGGAAAAAAATTTACTGGTATAAATTTCAACATATTTTCCTTTGTTTTTAAAGTGTAAAAACACCAGCAAATTAGGAAGTTTTTTTTAAAAGGATATAAATACATCATTTAACTGTATTAAGGATTAAGGATGTAAAACCATCTTTACATGAGGGATGTAAAATCATCTTTAACTCTCTCAACACCAAGTCATGTCTTCAAGTCTTATCCAAGTTCATGGTGGAGCCTTTCTAATTCTAAAGACTACTTTTCTCCATTTCTACTGATACTCAAACACAATTTTCATCTTGCTTGCTTTTTTATCTCTCTCAGTATCCTCAAATTCCACATGAGTGTCCTCTAACTTCATCTTCAATGCCTTTTTTCTCCAGGGAAGAGGAAGGAGATCAAAAGAAAGGAAGTGCAAGGAAAGCAGGGAAGAAAAATTCTTTTGATAAAAAATAGAACTCATGATCACTCTGTATTTTAAAGAAAAACATAAAGTTTTGCTGGAAATGTATATGTCCCCAGATTAAAACTCTAAGTATAATAACTGTCAGATCAATAATAATTGTTTACAACATCTGACAAGCAAGAAAAAATCATAAGTAATAAATAAGAGACAGGTTGCCCTACCCTTGGATCCAAAGCAGAGAACCTCAAGACTTTCATATAAGTAAATAAAAAATGAGGATTAGCTATTTTATTTTTCCTGTGGAAAAAAACCACTCCATCAAGAAAGAGATTAGGAAATCTCTTAGAAAATATCAATTTCTCCTCCACTTTGTCACTGCATTTTTCTGCTTAAGTAGGGCACCCAGCTATTTTCCACTCTGAAAAACAGCTTTTCCCCCCACCTTTATCTGCCCCTGTTAAAAATATTTTGTTTAACTTGACAAGCTGGACATGATCAGGTGTGTTTGGCCAAGGCACACGTCCTGCACCCACCTTTCCACTCACATCAACCACAGGGCTGCATTGTTTCAGGGGCTGCTGTGCTCACAGAATGTGAATTAATGCTCTTAAACACCCAAACCCATCAACTGCACAGAGGATGAGTGAGAAAAGGGGGTGAGTTTCTGCACCAGACAATGTTTCTGTGCAAAGGGATACCCAGCCTCTGTAAAGAGTTTATAAACCTCAATAAATGCCAGCCTTGACAGACCACCAAGAGCAAGTCAACCATGAATTCTCTCATTGTCAAATTTAATAGAATCTCAGCAAAGGAAAAAAAAAATCCTCATTCTGTGCTGCAAACATTCAAAGTCACAGCCTGCTGCTCGTTTCTTAATTATGTACAAACCTATTTAGCACTTCCACTCAGAATGCCATTTTTGTCTGGTTAAAATGGAGGGAGAGGGTCCTCAGTCAGCAGTTAATAGCAATTGGAGGCTTTATTTTATACAAGATAAAGTTTCTAACTAAATAAAAAGTGCCAATAATTTTCCAGATTAGTTATCTTTCTATTTTTTTTTCCTTTAAAGGCAAGTTTTGTGAATATAAAGAATCATATAAAGTCTTTCTTCCCTCCTCACTTCTAGTCACTCATTCCCATTGTCCTTAGTAGAGGCAGATTCTGAAACAAACACATTAATTATAATGTAATCAAGAATTCATTAGGACTTAATTTTTTGCTACCTGTTAAAAAAAAAAGGAAAAAAACACAAGCACAAACAGAAAAAATATTTAAGCAATCTACAGAATAACCACAAGAAGCCTGACTCCATTTTTACCATAGAAAAGGCTAATTGACTGCATTGAGAAAGTTTTCAGGGTTAAAAAAAGAAATGTGAGTCAAGGTTTGTTGTTCAATCTTTGACCACTTCCTGCAGCTCTCTCTGTCACCAGCCTGAATATCAAATACAAATAATAGCTTAACATTCCTTGTTAAAATTCAGCCTGAATACTGTATTTTCTAGTAAACATTTCTACTAAATCTTATAACAACAATACAGGTTACCCAGCTCTAGAAACATGCTGTGCCTCATTATGCATTTTAACTTTCTCCTCTTCTTTTCTCTTTTGATGCACAGAGAAAAAAAAAAAAATCCAAAACCTTGTGCAGGCTTATTCTGATTTAGGTTTACTATACAAAACCACTGCATTTTTACAGAGCCATGATGCCATAAAATATTTATAAGTACAAACAAAACCAGCAGAGATCTTTGCAAACCCATTTAATACCACCAGCCTTCTCCAATCCCTGCAGAAGGTAACTGAAAGGATCTTGTTAGTTCAACAGGAGGGAGACCAAACTAACAAGGCACATGTGCTGAACATGCTCAGATTGGAGTCAGCAGCACAACAACACAACCTCCTCGTGCTTTCTTCTCAAGAGATGCCTGAAAGGTTTGTCTGAACAGCAGGGGCACGATGGGGAGGGAATGATCCAGCAAGAGTTTCTCCACAGCAGCAGAATTGCCTTTGATTCAGCTGGCAGAGCCTGGGAGTAACGAGGGTTTGAGTTTTGTGCAGGACAGGTTCAGGAAGCTCAGGCTCAGCAAAGTGTGTCAGGGTGGAGCAACCTCAGGTGGAAATTGCTGAGAGGCAGCAAACACCATCCCTGTGAAAAGGGAGAGTGCCAGAGAATCCATCCTGGAGACATTGGGCATTTTAGAGTGTGGTTACAGGAGAGCTGGAGAGGACTTTGCACAAGGGCATGGAGGGACAGGACCAGGGGAATGGCCTTGGGCTGGAGGAGGGCAGGGTTAGATGGGGTATTAGGAAAAAATTCTTCCCTGGGAGGGTGGGCAGGCCCTGGCACAGGGTGCCCAGATTTGCTGTGGCTGCCCCTGGATCCCTGGCAGTGTCCAAGGCCAGGTTGGACATTGGGACATGGAGCAACCTGGGACAGTGGGAGGTGTCCCTGCCCATGGATGGGCTTTGAGTCCCTTCCAGCCCAAACCATCCTGAGAGTCTGAGCAGAGGCTTCTGCTCCCTGCCCTGGCAGTGGAGAGGAGGGAACACATGAGCAATTTTTTCTCCATCTTTACAGAAGGCTGACCAGGCAAGGAGGCAAATGGGGTAGGATTTTATATCCCCAACCTACAGCAGAGCAACAAACCAGGGTGTAACACCAAAGGTATTGTTATAGTTTCATTAAATTTGGGAGGAAAGTAGATAATTTCAAGTCTGTAACCAAAAAGTTGAAAAAAACGTAATGGGGGAAGAAGAATACAGAAAAAAGGAACACATCACTTTACAAATCACAAATTCATTTTACAATCTCCTGGCAAAACCCCCAAACCACAACCACAGGTTTCAACTTGGAGGCAGAAACTGGAGCCAGCCTAGAGGTGCAGAGTGTGTGTAGATTTAGAAGAGATTGCTGTGGGGTTTTGTTTGGTTGGGTTTTTTTTCCTTTAAAAAAGCAGAGTGCAGCTACCAGGCAATTAATTCTGGATATGTGGATGGAGGGGGCACACACATTTCTGAGTTCCCTGCTCAGCATCTCAGGAAACAAATGTAGTTGCAATTGTCTGTGGGTCAACACCAGTGTCATCTTTAATGTCCACAATGGCACTGAAATTTCATTTCCCCCAAGCCTGAAACATGAAATATTGGATTCTACTTCCCTCCTGGGGAAGCACAGTATTTTTATTATTCCCCCCTCTCTCAAATCCATTGCCTGCTGTGACTCCTTAAAAATCTGTTCAGATTTTCTCTCTCTCCCTTAATGTTTACAGGATGCAGCCTATGCAAGTTCTATGAGTATTTTAAAAATAGGTTTTATTAAAGAAATGAATGCACAATTCTCCTCTTTGTTCCTCTTCTACTTGTGCAGAACCTAAATATCAAACTGATTTCAAGGGAACAGGAAATATTTACTTGGTGGAGAGAGGCAAGATGAAAAAGCAGCTCTGGCACTGAATCTATTGTATCCCATCAGCTTTTCAATCAGCCTCACTGCCAGTTTATTTTTCAGTTATGTGCACGTCTGGGTGGGAAAAACAAGGTAAAGAAAGCAAATTCTGAGCATCAGCAGCAATTTGCAGGTGGCTTCAGAGGAGGCAGGGTCAAACATTCCCATGTTTAAATCATCAACATCCACATTCTACCATTTTTAGGGTTTAAAACATGAGGTTTTCATCCAGTTTAACAAGAGGGCACCTTTCAAAAAAAAAAAAAAAACAAAAACAAAAGGTGATTTTCCCTTGATGACTACCTGTCAGCCAGTTATTATTGTGCTTCTAAGTGCCTCTAAGTTTGCCTTATCCCCTCCAGTTTCCAAGTACTGCCATTTCTTGGAAACAGAATATGACATCACAGGAAGGTTTTGCAGAAGCTCTCCCTGGATGTCCGTTTTTATTAGTTTCATCATCCATAACAAGTGTTTAAAAAGCAGAAAAACAACCATGATGCATAATGCATTGTGTCATGATGCATAATAATAATAATTAAGACCCCTCCCCCAGCTCCTGAGGTTTAAAAATCTTCCCAAGTAAGCATTTCAGTGGAAAGGCTTTGACAAAAATGCCATTTAGGGACTTTCAAATTTACAGCCCTGCAATTTGTCATCATTTATATTAGCAAGAAGGTTTAAAATAAAAACAACAACAATGAAAGGAAGATAATATAATGCAATTTTGTTCTTGATGAATCTTCTGTTGACTAAAAACCCCTATGCCTGGCAGTCAGAAAAGTTATTAACCTGCCAAATTACAGATGGAATTGGTGTATTTTTTTTCCCCCAGAATTCTTTAAGCAGAAGAATATAGAGTATCCCATATTCAAGCATTAGCAAAGGTTACTTGCCTCTGGAATATTGATTAGCACAACCCTTGTGGGAATTATTTCACTTTTCCAAAGCAAATTAAAGATCTGAAAAGCAATTCTCAACTTAACTTCAAATGCAGTTATTTAAAAATGGATGATTAACACAATTACTGCCTGGCACAGAGAGCACAGCTTTCCAGAGGCAGCCAGCAGAATTCACAGCCAGCGCTGAAAATCAGATTACCTTGAAAGAGCTCCCTTGATCCAGGGAAGAAAAAATAAAATTGATACCTGGGAGCTTATTTCTCACCTGAATAACACATTTTTCCTTCTGCATTGCAGCTGGCTGTGTGTGCACTCCAGCTCAGGTTTTCTGTGTTTTCCACACTAAAATACACAAGAGGGATTGATTTATTTGCATCCCACGACTCGTTCTCCAATCACCCCCAAGGTTTCTGAAGTGCCTGCTGAACAGTGCAAACACTGCTTAAAATAAGCATTTCTCCAGGCTATTTTCCTTAGCAATGATTCACTCAACAGTAAATTAATTTGGTTTTCCTTTTGGAACCAGCAGCATGGAGCACACACCTCCCATGTTCCTGAGCATGGGATATTCTCATCTTTTGAGGAACCCATGAAAGCCAAGAAGATTTTTTTTTTTCTGCACCTGAAAACAGGAAACAAAGCAGGGGTTTGAGATCAGGTCTCCTATGCTAATGCTAAACCACGTAACTCTGTTCTTCTGCTTCGTTCTGGAGCCATTAAGATCAAACACAGTTTCAAAATCCTGGCAGAAATATTTCCACTGAAACTTTATGTCAATTGCTGCTGAGTTTTAAAACACCAATACATCCTCCTGCTAAGATAAGGATTTGATAACACCAGTAATACACATTTCAGAGGTAATTATTTTAGTCACTTTTCTTTTTTTTTTTTTTTTCCTATTTCAGGTTCTAAAAATGTAGCAGTTTTAAATCTTCACCAGAGAGCATAAGTGATAATGAGCTGTAAATCCACAGAACTGAAATGTTGCTGGGAGCACTACTTATGACTTGTCAATCAGCATGTCTAAAAGTATATCAGGAGTCTAGAAAGTGATGGGATTTTTCTTCCATCACACACATTAAACCACAGACTATGAACACAAAATTTCAAAAGTCTGTATGCCTTTTTTATTTATATCATTCTAGGTAAGGTCCATATAACTACATTTTTATTTATTGGCCAATGTGATGACTCAGTGATGACTTTTTCTTTCTTTTCTGAATAAAGAGAAGAGCAGTCTAGCAAATGTGAGCTGTTATTTAATCCTATATTATGTAGTGTTTCACATTTCAATCAATTTATTAATGAATTGGGAAGCCTTTAAAGGCAAACATAATTTTCAGCCAGACTCACAAGCAAGGACTTACAGTCAAAAATAATCAAATCCTTGTTACATGTACTAGGATATTTAGGAATTTCTGTAAGTGCATAAAATGAAGGGTCTTTATTAATTTTTGTTGCTTAGAAAGGTCTCAGGAGGTTAAAATGCTGCCTCAATTTCATTGCCTGGGTTCTCTAGCACCACAACTCTCTCTGTGATGTGGAATAAACTGTGAATTGTCCATTTCAGACAGAAGAATTTTGAGCTGTGACAGGTGAGCAGTGAAAATTCCCATACTTGAATAACATTTCCAACTACAATTAATGATTAGTGGGGAAAAAAATTACAGAGAGAGGCTTTTCTCAGAAGCACAACTGAGTGTCCTTCAGGTGTTAATATTTGCCACAGCCACCATCCAGAAAGGAGTCTCAGTTTCTGTACTTAGAGCTCTTTAATTGTGGTTCTAACACTCTTATCCTGGAATAAATCCAAAAAGATCATTTTATACACAAAAAATTGTAGGCTAGATCACCACCAACTGCTCATACCCAACACAGACAGAACAGCTCTGTTATTTCTGAATGGCAAGGACAGAGAAAACAGAAATAACAGAACATTTTAGAGGACAATTCCTCGTGTGGTTTAGGTCAAATTATGCAGGGTTTGAGGGATAATGCAGCCACTTTTAATCAGCTGTAATAAACTGGACAGAGTCTCATAAATGAGAGCATGAAAATTATCTGGGTAATCTGGCAAGGAAAAAAAAATTCAAGATACACCTTTTCCACTCTTTTGATTTGTCCCTCGAGAATCTCAGTGCTGAAAGGACAAGTTTCCTCCAACATCTGCACATTTATGCCAGAGCACAACTAATTAAACACCACTTTGCCAGGACCTCCACATTTCTGAGAGCCTGTCACGATCAAAAGCTGTTCATGTTAATGGTTTTACAGAAGTACCCGTGCTCATTTGGAATTTGCATGCCAGGCTTTGGTTTTTGAGGTTTTATAAAATTATTTGTCTATGATATTTTCTCAAAGAAGTTTATTTGCTAGAGACACCAGTAAAACATAACTGGTCCCAGATGGAAGATTGCTGGCTGATAAAATTAAATCACTTCAATTCTCTTTTCTGTGGAAATCTCATTGATCTGATCTGTGATCTCTTTCTTTGCCAGAAAGCATTTTTGTGAATATTCTTTCTAAACATTCTCCCACATACACACCCCAAGCTGATGAAAGCACAGGCAGAACTTGAAAGGAATACTGACTTTGTAGAAGCACATTTATTTTCATTAAGTCAGTTTTTCCAAGAGGGAATAAGAGTCACTCCAGGTGTGTGAATCCAAACTTCTTTCTAGCAGAGCTAAAGAAAAAATTCTCATGCAATTTTAGTCATCTCTGAGGATGAATATTTACATTTCTGATGTGGATGAGAAAGGACAGAAGAGGGAACAGTAGAAGCAAAATAAGTTTAAAAACAGGTAAATTACTCTCCTCACTTTTAAACCAATTTTTTGGACTGCCAAGTGTTGTGAGATGGCACCAGAGACAGCCCTGGGCAGGAGAAGGGAGAACAGCAGGAAGAAGCAGCCTTTCCTCCTGAGGTGAGAGCCAGTGCTGCACTAGCTGTTAATGCAAGAGCAAAAAGCAAAAGACACAGAAATTTAAATTTTCCTGCCCTCCAGCTAAGAAAATCTTCCACACATGGGTGGCCCAGAGTTGAAGTGCATACAGTAGCTAAATAGCTTGGATTTGCTAATTCCACTTTGAAAATAAAGCATATGGGTTACCCAGTGATTTTTGTTAGGGTTTTTTTTCCCCCTGTCCCCAGACAATCTTATTTCTGCTCTGTTTAGTTGTTGTTTCTAGGCATTACTAATTGTCATTCATGGCAAACGTAGTCAGCTGCTCACAGACACAATTCCAAGAGGAAGCTGCAGGATTTTTTTAAAAATTTTTTATATATTTTTTAAAGAAAAATCTATCCAGGTTAGTGCCAGAGGATCATTTCCTCATTCTAATAACCTCCTAAACCTTTTCTTCTCTTGAGATATACAGAAAACAGGCACTGCAAACAGCAGAGGACTGAGACACCTGCAAGACACAGGGATTTTTCAGAGACTGGAGAGCACTAACTGCGTGTACTTGTTCCAAACTCTTGACAGGGTTTGGGGCAGGCTGGAGCTGCACCTGACACAAGCCATGTTTGCCAGCAAAAATAAAGAAAGACAAGGAGACAATTGACAATATTTCTCACTGTGCAACACGTAAATGCTGATTTCTGGAGGGGAAAAAAAAAGAGAAAAATTAGGAGTCAATGGTACAAACTGGATACAGGCAGGTTGGAGAGTGGGATAACTTTGGAGTGAGGATAAAAGACTCAAAAAGGGAAGGGGCTGCCCCAGCTCGTGGACCTGCTCTTTCTCTTTTCCCCACTATCAGATGCAATCCTGTGCAGCCTCAACCACAACTCCAGCAACCACGAAGAACAACCTGAGCTGCTCCTCCCTTTAAAACAGCACTCCCAGCTGTAATCAAACTGAGCAGCCAACCCCAAACACCCTGAGGGAGTGTGAGGGTCAGTGAGAGGAGCAGAGAAAGGTTTGCACCCCTTAAAACGGGCCAAGGAAGCGTGGCTGCTCCCAGAGAGGGAGAGCAGCAGCACTTTGACAGACCTGCTGGTGCTCAGGGCTGTTCCAGCACGTCCCTGCAACAAAAAAAATATGAAAATATTCCATACCAAGCTTAAAAAGGAAGAGAAAGCCCATCAAGTTGTGTGCAAGACTCAGGAGGCTCTAGCTGAGGTCAGAACTGCACATCAACCACATGTTCCTCCTCTCTGCCCAGAAGGACCCTCTTCAAAATCCCTCTGCATATGTTTGGAGCTGCCTGAAGGTGGGAACTCAGACCAGTTACAGACACACTGAGCTCTGATTCAGTGACATTTAGGAAGAGTTTTGTGCCTCAAACAGCAACAGCTCATCCTGTGCTGTCACCTGGATGGTGACATCCCATCCACAGCTCCCAGTGTTCACATGAAGAACCCACAGGAAAACACGACTGAGGCTCGTGACAGCAGCAGCAAGGAAGAGTGTGGTGGGGTTTTTTTGGTTCACAGGAGATGTGGGTAGGTTGCCCCATCCTTCTGAGCTTAGCTTTGCTTCTGCAATGCAAATCAGCACTGACCTCTGCTGCTGGACTGCTGGAATGTGCTTCCCAGGGAAAGAGCAGGGACAGGAGATGGCAAAAGAGTTTTCATCCTCCCATCATGAATTCCTCTGCCTCCAGAGGCTCAGAGCTCTAAGGATATTTATGTCCACCCAAAAGAGCACTCCTCAGGTGGGCAGGGCAAGTGTCCCCACTACTCAGGCATGGAGGTGAGTTAGAGACTTCAAGGGAATGGCTTGGAGTGCCTCATCCAGCACTTTTGGCCAGTTCCCCACCTGGATATCTTTCCCCTACTCCAAGATCACCTTTGAGAAGCTGATCTCGGTCTGGAAGACCACACAGAGGAGGCAAAATAAACAGAATAGAGAAGGAAAAAAAAAAGCAGGCATAGAATTATCTCCCATAGAATGGTTAATGCACTTCCCACACATGCTTTAGTGTATTTTGCAGTAAGGCCCTCAGGTCACAAGCTTAAGTAGCTTACCCAAGGCCAGGCAGAGTCTGAGGACCTGTCCACATGGGGATACTCAGGAAATGAATCTGAAATTAAACTTTTAAAAAGAATGAGCTAAGCAGCATCCTAAGCTAGCACTTTCATTTAGAATTAGAGCCTTAATTCAGCTTAGCCTAATTCTTTCAGTTCTAAAATGAGGATGGTGACACAAGCCTACTTCCAGATCTATTTATCTGGATCTGTTGAAGGTATTACTGCCTCCAGCTACTCATCAGTGCCTTCCAGATGGAGGATTGCACCCCACAAACCCTGACAGCACAGGGGTTCCAGGCAGTGGTCCAGCTGCAAAGTAAACCAGGGGGTTTGCATTCATCCCATATGGGATCAGGGGCAATTCCCCCTCCCAAACACATAGCAGGAGACAGCAATGGGTTTTAATTTCTTAAATCTGCACAGATGTTGGCAGAACAAACATCTGCCCACAATCTGTTTGGAAGGAGTAGAAGTGAGGCAGGAGTGCAAATTGGTGAGCCAAGTGTGAGGGAAGGCTCCCAGGGCAGGGTCTCTGGCAAAGGAAGAGCCTGAATTCACTGGCAGAGCATAGATTTTCTTAAATCATGAGATCTCAGTATTCCACCACTGCCACACAGCTGCACTGGGATAGAAGAAAGATGCTTTTGGCCTCTATGATTTAATTACAGAGGACTCACTTGCCCCACCTTGGTTTACAGCTGGCAATAGCTTGTAGCATCCAGGTCACCTCACAGGTAAAATTTTCCTAGACAGTCTGAAAGGAGTAAAATAAGATGTTAAAGGAGCTCTATGAATCTCTGACAGCTTTTCAGGTCAACAAAGGGGAGGAGAGGGAAGAGAAAACATCCTTTACATCCCTATTCCCTCGCTCTCCCTTCCCACACCTGGGGTACAAAAAAGCAAAATCCCCCTAGACAGGTCTTGGCAACCCTGTGTTCAATCTGTTTCACACTTCCCCTGAGAGAAATTCAGGAGAGGGAGAGAGGGGAAGAGGGAGGGAGGCTGTTCCATGATAGTGTTTTCTGCACTGTAGGATGGAAACAAACCAGGGGATTTAAATTTAACATCCTCCCTCTAAACTCCAGCCACTCATTATTATCAGACTCTGACAGAGGAAGACACTGGTGTCTACCTCCATAAAAACAGAGAAGCCAGTTAACATATTTAGCTATGTAACACCTGTAAATATTTAATATTGAAAGCCAAAGCACTTCTTGTTTTCAAGATTGTAATGTTATTATTGTTTTTTTCTTTTTCTCCAGCATGTAGAACTGAGTCCTATGAAATTAGATGACCTAAAAATGTAGGACCCCAAAGACAAAGAAAGCAATACTGCAGCTGAGCATTAATCTCTCAGCAGCACCAAGGTTATAATTTCAGTGTGTTCTCCAGTCCACACACCCTTGCTGGAGATAATCTCCTAGAGATGGCATGCAAAAATAAACCTGGGTGAAAAGGGAGGGCAAAGCAGGTAGTAGGAGTAGAAACAACCTTCTGTTTCTCTCTACCCCACTCTCACACACACAGAAAATTTCTTCTGCAAAGAAGAGAGTCTCTGGACCAAAATACATTTTGGCTTTGAAAAGGAGGGAATTATTTGGGGAAAATACCACTCAGAATGAAACAGACTGAGGATTTAGCTGCACCACAGTTTTTTGCCTTGGTAAGTTATGAGTTACAAATGGGACATGGGGTGAACATATATTAACAGAAAATAAAAACCTTTTCCCCCTTCTGTTATTTTTCTGTAATCCCTGGCAACATTCAGATCCTCTAGGAGGAACCTACCAATTTCTGGTTGTGTGCAGCAGAGGAGGAAAACAAAAAGCCCTTTCCCTGCATCCCCACATTAAAAGGAACCTAGTGGGTTTAACACAGAAAATCCATTAGGCACGGGGAAAGGCAGGAGCCTCCTATCAAGCTGCAAACAGGAGCGCTTAAGCACAAGGCACTCAGGCGGTGGAAATGCATTCAGAGCATTTAGCACGTAGGATTAATCGAATTATAATTTAATCATCTGATCAAACACTAATTAGCATAATCACTTGAGGGGAAAAGCTGCCAGAGGAACAGACGAAGAAACACCTTGGGCACCCAGCACATTTTAATGACGCGAGATCGCGCACAGATTATTTTCTTTTTTTTTTTTCCTTTCCCCTAATAAAACACAGCAGAGATTGAGGATGGTGGTGCTGAAGAAGCAGTTTGAGGCGGTCCTGGATGAGATACAAGTTCTCCAGCGTGAAAGATGTTGAAGCAGGGTGTGCAGGCTTTCTTTTATTCAGATTTCAGAGCTGTAAAAGCCCGGGAACACTCGGCTAGCCTGGTTTGCCTTGTGAAGGCTCGAGCACGAGCACACACTTCAGCCCACTGTGTTTCCATTATAACCATCCCTCACTGTTTCCCCCAGAGTCTCCCACATGAATGTTTAACTATGGATCGCTCAGATGACCTTCAGGGATACAGCAAAGTATTAGCATCCTTTTACAAACTGCATTTGAAATAATTAGTCTAAATCAGCTGGGTTTCTTTGGCTCGGGGCGGGCGAGAGTGGAAAAGCAAGAGATATTAAAGGGAGCTTTGCTGTGCAATAGTCTGGCTTTCCTGGCAAAATCATACCACTCTTGTAAGGCAGGAATCTGGGGAGACCAGGAAAATCACCCCTGGTGTTTCACCCACACCCTTTGGAGAGGGGGCAAGAATGGATGGATGGATGGATGGATGGATGGATGGATGGATGGATGGATGGATGGATGGATGGATGGATGGATGGATGGATGGATGGATGGATGGATGGATGGATGGATGGATGGATGGATGGATGGATGGATGGATGGATGGATGGATGGATGGATGGATGGATGGATGGATGGATGGATGGATGGATGGATGGATGGATGGATGGATGGATGGATGGATGGATGGATGGATGGATGGATGGATGGATGGATGGATGGATGGATGGATGGATGGATGGATGGATGGATGGATGGATGGATGGATGGATGGATGGATGGATGGATGGATGGATGGATGGATGGATGGATGGATGGATGGATGGATGGATGGATGGATGGATGGATGGATGGATGGATGGATGGATGGATGGATGGATGGATGGATGGATGGATGGATGGATGGATGGATGGATGGATGGATGGATGGATGGATGGATGGATGGATGGATGGATGGATGGATGGATGGATGGATGGATGGATGGATGGATGGATGGATGGATGGATGGATGGATGGATGGATGGATGGATGGATGGATGGATGGATGGATGGATGGATGGATGGATGGATGGATGGATGGATGGATGGATGGATGGATGGATGGATGGATGGATGGATGGATGGATGGATGGATGGATGGATGGATGGATGGATGGATGGATGGATGGATGGATGGATGGATGGATGGATGGATGGATGGATGGATGGATGGATGGATGGATGGATGGATGGATGGATGGATGGATGGATGGATGGATGGATGGATGGATGGATGGATGGATGGATGGATGGATGGATGGATGGATGGATGGATGGATGGATGGATGGATGGATGGATGGATGGATGGATGGATGGATGGATGGATGGATGGATGGATGGATGGATGGATGGATGGATGGATGGATGGATGGATGGATGGATGGATGGATGGATGGATGGATGGATGGATGGATGGATGGATGGATGGATGGATGGATGGATGGATGGATGGATGGATGGATGGATGGATGGATGGATGGATGGATGGATGGATGGATGGATGGATGGATGGATGGATGGATGGATGGATGGATGGATGGATGGATGGATGGATGGATGGATGGATGGATGGATGGATGGATGGATGGATGGATGGATGGATGGATGGATGGATGGATGGATGGATGGATGGATGGATGGATGGATGGATGGATGGATGGATGGATGGATGGATGGATGGATGGATGGATGGATGGAAAAATGTGTGGAAAGGAGGAAGGGGAGGAACAGGACTTGGACAGGGAAAAGGATCTTCAGAGGTGTCTCTTTTTGGTTTTTTACACAAAATAATGCAGCTGAAATACTCCTAATAAGTGTTTAGGTTTTCAAATGGATAATTCTTCTGGACATCAAAAACATCCAAATGTAATGAACTGCAGCATTTATAGAGCAGATCACAAAATCATTGAGATTAGAAGAGACCTCAGAGATCATTGAATCCAATCACTAACCCAGCACTGCCAAGCCCATAATTAACCCATGTGCCTACGTGCCTCAAGGCTGGGCTTGGAAAAAGTTTCCTACAATGTTATGTAAGAGAGCAGAATGATGAGCTGCTTACCTACATTTTAAAGGCACCAGATCATAGAGGCTCAAGTGTGAGCTAATTTAAATTGATTGTATCCCTCTTACAGAGCCATTACTAATAATCCTTTCAGCTCCTCAGAACGAGTGGACATTAATAAAACAAGGTAACCAAATGCAGCACAGGGCAGATTTACCTCAGGGTTTGCACATACTGGGCACTCTCCTATGTGCAATCAATATTCAGAGTCTGGAAACTCTCAAGAAAGCAGGAAGCAGCTCTCCTTTGCAGGTGATAGTTCCAGAAAACCTCCCAGCAACAGAGCTGTATTTCTCTTTAAAGCATTGTCACACTTTCAATAAGTGACTGATAGATGAATGAATAAAAAAACCCACAGGGAATTATTTGGCTTGGAAGAGACCTTAGAGACCATCCAGCTCCAATCCCCCTGCCATGGGTACCTTTCATTAGATGAAGTTGATCAGGTTGCCCAATTATAAGGCAATAAATCAGTTTCTCATTGACATGAAGGTAAAATCATCATAATTTACACACTCCTGCCCCAAAGAGAGAGATCCTATACCAGCCTACATGGAGGCCACTTAATTAAAAAATGAAAGTACTTCCATTAAAAAAATATGTTACTCATTTTAAAACATCTAGTTTTAAATTCCTGTTCACTTCTTTCCAAGCAACAACTTAAAAGCAAACTCAGGAGATTTTTCCCCTCCTCTCCCAAAAGCTGCAAAGTGGGAGGGGAAGGACACAGAGCTGATAACATTACCTGAGGCTGCACCCTGACCAGAGACAGACTGGAACACAGCAGCCATCTCCCCAAACCCACCCTGAATCTCTGCTCTCCTCCTGCCCTCTGCAAGTCCTGAGCCAAGGGGCAGCAGCCCCTGCTGCAATCACAGCTGGGCTCCCCACATCTCCACTTCCCAACCTGTCAGGGCACCAGTGCTGTGCCTTGCCATGATGCCTTCATTTTCCACTTGGAAGCTGTTCCATGCACGCCACTTATTCTGTGTAACATTTCCTGAGCACCAGGCCAGCTGCACATGCCTTAGGAAATGGCAGGGCTGAGATGCTCAGCAGACCTTAACCCCTACCCCAATTATTCCAATGTGTGTCCACACCAAGGACTGGAAGCAGCAGAAACAGTGTGGGGAAGGAGAGCAACTGCATTACATGGTGAGCAAACAAGGCTGTTATCCTTGAACACAAGGAACAGAAACTCACTTTACTGACACCAAAAGTTCTCAAAACCTCTTGAAATTAAGTAGCAGTCAGACTATTATTTAGGAAAATATTTTTTTCTAAAATCTCATTAAGTCCTTTTGAAATTACTAAAGCCCAGCATTCTTCTCTTCTATAGAAACACATTTTGAGATGTGGAAGAAATGCTGTAATTGCTTTTATCCACTAGGGACTAACTTCTGGACTTAATAAATATGCACTGAACTGCTGCAGATGGAGTGTCTTGAGACAGACATTTCTTTTGCCCTGCATTGCCTTCACGTGTGCCAGTGGTTGGATATTCCAAAAGGCCTCCAGCTCCATCACCAGTGGGACAAGCACAGTTTGAGCACACACAGCACTTTAACAGGACACTCACATCTCTCTGAAGCCACACTGCCCCTCGAGCATGAACACAATAGATAAGGGCAAAACCTGGTGAGGAACAGAAGATTTTTGGGCAAGATTTTTAGTCTAGACTAGGATAGAAAAAATAAAATCTAATCCTTTCTTTTTCCCCCGGGGAAAAAAAAAGATTCCCTACTCCAGGCTGTGTTCCCATCATGACTGTTCAGTGTTCCTCAGGACTTGCTAAGGCAGCAGCTCTCCAATCTGCTACAGAATGGGGAGGAGGAGACCTGCTCCTGGCCCAGCCAGAAGTGCTCCTGGCATTCACACCTGGAGCCAGGTGGGGATCAGGAGCAGGCACCGACCCCACTGCACCAAACCTGACAGCTCCCAACAGCTGAACAGCAAATCCCAACAGCTGAACAGCAAATCCTCCCTGCCAGGGCTCCTCTGAAAGCCTCACAGCTCAGCCTCTTTCTCTGAGCATTAATTATCTCCCTCCTGCCCAATAAAGGAGCTCAGCTCCTTCCTCCCTTGCTCCCTTCCTACCCTACAGCCTCACTGACATTCATGGGATTGCTGTCCATCCTCCATCTCCTGCCCCAAATCCATTTGCCTCAGGGGAAAAGCTTTTAGGGACAGGAGGAATACTTTCCCAACCAAAATGAGTATAAATAACTAGGAAAAATGTGGAGACAAGATGGGTAGCAGGCCTCAAACGAAGCCCACAGCAGAGATGAAATAAGAGGAAGAGATAAGAATGAAAGGAAAATCTGAGGGCAGGCAGTGAAGGACAAGGACAGCTGGGACTTGGAGATCCCCAGGAACACAGCAGGATCCATGGGGAGCAGCAGCCAAGACAGAGCACTGAGCAGCCCCAAAACCACATTCTGTCGTGTCCTCCACCCACAGCTCACAGGAGAACAGGCTCAGCTTTGCCTTCCCCACTGCAAACTGAAGCCAAGACCTCAGGGCCCTTCACCACAACCTGTCCAGCTCCAATCTGGCCTTCAGGGGCTGCCCTCCTGCTGTCCCACAGGGATCCATGCTCTGTGAATGCCTCCCTCTTCTCACCACACCTTACATCACTGTCTGGATACCTGGGTACTTCCAGCTCACCCTTTTTTTGCCCTCCCCACTAAAAATCACGTTTGTTCCCCCATCCCTCCCTCTGCCCTAAGCATTCATTCTGCATTTTATAGGTATACATCTACAAAAGCTGAGGACAAAAAGCCTCAGCCACAGCTGACACAACAAGAGCCATGGTAATCATCACCTATCACTCATCCCATAGTGAGAGGAACCTCACTCTCTGTGCTTGAAATGGTGAAAATTCATTTTCCAGAACCCCTACAAAACAGGGCTGTGGAAAAGGTTGTCATTGTGGAAAAGAAACCTTGAGGTCACACAACAAAACTAGAAAGAAAGGTACAAAGGAAAGCCTCCTGAATAAATACAGCTAAAAGCATGAAAAAGTGTAATGCAAATATTACATTTAAAAATCACTTAACTATGCAAAAAACTCTCTGCATTGGATGTCTGCAAACATAACTGGAGAACTTCTGCTTCACTGACAGCTTCCCAAATTACTTCCTTCACATCATGACACAGCAAACACTTTGCTTTGTACTTCACAACTGCAGCAGCAACACAAATTATGGTTGACCTGTCTAGAAATAATATGTGAACTGGATTTTAAACTGCCCCACAGAAAAGCCACCTAATGAGAGGAATAAATTCAGGTGCAGAATGTGTAGTGTGGATGGTGAACCACTTTGCTATTTAAGCTGAGATCCACCTAAAGTCTATTTTGCTTCACTGACTTTTTTTTTTTCCAGCAAGATCCCATTCCAGGGACATCTGAATCTGCTTTTCATAATAAAAAGGACTTTGTCAAGGACTTGTTCTGTCCTTAGCTCAAGCCAGGAGCGCTCTAACAGCTTGTCACATGCTCACCTCATAATTATCAAGAGACTGACTTTATGCACTCACAGTATTTTCCTGAGTCAGGGCCAAAATTCCTCACAAAACTCACACAGAAAATCCCAAAGACTTCAGAAGGTGATACCATAAAACCAAAACAGACAAGCAAACCCCCAAACACAAGGATTTCTGATAGAAGAACAATTGCACAAGGGAATTTAACAGAAACCAGAGCTGGTACTTTATGCATCACATTTCCATAGCCTGGGGAAAAAAATCAACCAAGGAGATTTGGGTGCACTCAGATCCTACCATGAGATTTGTGGAGTGCAGTGTAACAACAGCAAAGGGATTCCTCCAAACCTGCCCATTCCAGCATCCCAGAAACTCTTCCCAGCTGAAACAGGAGCCAGCTCAAACAAAAACCACCCACCAAAGACTGACATTTGCTATTTGAGCTCCACACTAACCACTAAACCTCCAGAAAACTTTACTGAACAAGCTGTTATCGTGGAGACCCTCCTAAAAAACAGAGCAGGGAACAAATTCTTCCATAAATCCCTGAATTCTGTGGCACCTAAAAACTGGAGCCACTCCCTGGGGGCTGCCACTCTGTAGTGCTGAGAGACAAACCCCCTGAGCCTGCAGGCTCAGCAGAAGCCACTCAATTTGCAAAACCACATGAGAGGATTTCACGCCAACAGATATTTATATAGACACAGCAACCCTACAATCTTATCTATAGAATCACTGTGAGTAGATTATGTAGATAGGCAACTATTTGCAGCTACAGAGCTGTATAATTATATTCCAGCAGCATTGAAATAGTCCCGGTCACTTCAAGAATACGCTTCTGATATTCTTAAAACACTGGAGGGCTCCCCAGAATTACTCCAGAAAATTTAGATGGCAGAAAGTTACTGAGAGTAATTTTTAGCCTGGTGCAAACAATGAATCTTAAGCCACAAATCTTCTGCATGGGATTACAGTGTAATTAATTGGAAGAAAATAGCACGGAGCACGCTTGGATAGCAAAGCAAGTGCCAAATTTTCCACACACAGTAGTTTTTAAGCAATTATCAGCTATGCAGATTTACACATGTATGCATTTGGGTGCAGAAATAGGTATGTTTATTTTAAAAGCTCAGGAGGAGCTGCATCCCTGCCAAATTACTCTGAGAGCCACACGAGCAGGATCTCCAAGAGAATAAATACATGGAGAGGCAGAGGGCAAAAAATTCCTCAGGTGATCCCTGAGGTGTGTGCCTTTGTCTCTGCCACGTGGAGCACAGAGCTATTTTCAGCTGTGCTCTTGGGCTGCCCCATGGCCCAAAGTCCTGCATTTCTGAGGGCTCTGTCCTTCTGGAAGCTTCAGCAGGAGCGCAGCAGGGATGCAGCTGGGGCTGCTCCCTCCCTCGGTGCTGGGGAGCTCCAGGGAGGTTGGTGTTTAGTATGGAGGTGACTCTCCTTCTCAGAGCCTTTGCATTTAAAAATGGCTTTCTATAAATAGGATTGCTGGCTCACTCTTAAGTCTTACTCCCTGCCTTCTGAGTAAATATAGCTTAAATAGGGCTGCTGGGAAGACTTGCTAATCTCTGTCAGCCTGTCTGTCCATCCACTTGCCTTTCTTTCCTTCCTCAAAGCAGATCAGAACATTTGTTGCCCACTCCACTGTGCAAGGTAGATATTGGCACACCCTAGTTTCTCTTTTTCTGATGAGCAATCCAATGCCTTGATAGAAAAAAAAAAAAGTTCTTCTGAGGTAATAAGAATTTTTTGTGAATGGCAGTATCCAAAGACAAGCAATGACAAGAAAAGCTCCCAGTGCTAACAAGTGCCTGAGGAATCAGTGGCTTTCTCTTGAAGATGTTCTCTTCAGTGCTCTAAAACACTGAGCTGTGAAAGGCTTTTATTATGAAATACCTCCCATTTGGTGTTATTTTATTTTCAAGAACATTTTTATTTCCGATTCTTTGATGAAATGTTTTCAAGGGGCAGGGAGGTGAAGACCAATAAGATAAAGTTTCTTTTGAAGAATTACAATTTCAGGTCTTAATTTCATTGATTTTATAACAGTTTAAATGAAAAGAAAGTGATTATTAAATAGGATTATGAAATAACTCAAAATACATTGTGAAACAAGTAATTTAACTACACATTCACCTTGAAATAATTAAGTATTCTGGGCAGACCTATGTTACTCCGATGGATTTTTGTATTATATTTAGAGTTTCAATGACTCAAAACTAATAACACTTTTAAAATGTAAAAAAAAGTCCCATGGAAAAATTAAGGTGAATAAAATGTTTTGCTTCAGCTTTTAAGGTAGAAAATGGAATTAGTCTTTCCTACTGCAAATCTGAGAGACTCCTAGGCCAAGAGATTGACAAATGGCATGTGCCAAATAAAATCCAAGGCTATAAATGAGTGGTTCAAACAGGCCTTGGTCCTACACACACTTGAACTTCTTAATTAGAGTAAACTTTATGGAGAAAACAAAAGAAAATTCATATATTTTGCTCCTCAGTCCATTGCACCCCCAGGAAAATGATTCATTTTGTTGCTTTCTGCTTTCTTTTGTCACTCCAGTTGTTTATTAAATAGGTAAAGGAGATTATTTCCCCCACCCCAAACAACCCCCTCATCTGAGAGGGAAGCATTTTTGTTAAGACTCTCATTCAGGCAAAGACACAAAAAGTGAGGCCCAACCTGAGCCCAGCTGCTCCAAAAACCAGAGACTTGCACAACTCACGAGCTGAAGGAACTTCCTGGATGAGCCACTCACCAAAACCCTTGAGATTTTCCCAAATCATTCAACTCATCAATACATTACATGACAAAAGTTTACTCAAGAATGAACTTAAAACCAACTCCTAAACTTTTCCAGGTGCAGCAGCACTGAGGAAATTCCACTGAAACACATCCCAAATCTTGTTTTCATTGCTGGGCTCCTCAGTTCAAGAGAGCCCTGGAGGGGCTGGGGCTGGGAAGGCGCTGGAAAAGTCCTGAGGGAGCTGGGAAAGGGGCTGAGCCTGGAGCAAAGGAGGCTCAGGGGGGACCTTGTCACTCTATAAAAGCCCATGACAGGAGGGTGGAGGTCAGGGGTTGAGGTCTTTTCACCATGTGACGAGGGATGGGATGAGAGGAAACGGCCTCAAGTTGCACCAGGTAGGATTAGATTGGATATTAAGAAAAATTTCTTCATGGGAAGGGTTGCCCAGCCTTGGAACAGCCTGTCCAGGGCCATGATGGAGTCTCCAGCCCTGGAGGTATTGAAAAGACCTCCAATGTGGCACCTGGGGACAGGGCTTAGTGCTGGACTTGGCCCTGCTGGGGGAACAGCTGGGCTCAAAGGTCTTTTCCAGCCTAAACAATTCCATGGTTGTATGAAATCACAGTGAAGAGCTGTGAGCTGCAATAAAGCCCTATTTAAGATGGTTTGGAGGTTTGTTTTCACAATTTGCAGAAAACAACTTCTCTTTGAAGCACTCCCAGAAACACCTTCACTGTCACACACAGCTGCTGTCCAGCGCTAGGGGAAGAAGACTCGGCCTCCACCAGTTTTCAGTGAGCATTGCTAGAAAAACACAGGAAAAATGCCTCTTTGAGCTCTCTCTGTGAGCTCCCAGGGCTCTGGAAGAGACAGATTCTGTGATTTGCTGCCCACTAGTGTCCTGTGGCTCCAGCTCCAGCACAGCCACTGCCCACACCACGGGAGGAAATCCCCCCAGCACCTGGGGGAGCAGCACACCCTGGGCACAGGAGAAACACACCTTTTGAAACAGATACAGAGATCCCCATGTCCTCTGACTGCCCAGCAACAACAGTTTTTCTCCCTTTGACATTTGGTGATTAATTAACAGCTATTCATAGCTGGGGTAACACGGGATTAAAAAACAACCTGAGCTGTGCTGTGCCATCCACACACATGCACCAAATGTTTCCTGCACACCCATTCAACTTCCCAAGGTGAGGATCTACTCACACAACTCCCCACAGGCTCTGCAGGTATCTCAGGGTGTTTCTGCAAAGAGAGCAGCTTGCTCTCTTGCTCAGGTGTTGCATCCCCAGCACTGAAATCACCATTTTCTTTGGAGAGTCTCAGCACCAGCATCGCTCTGGCTCCTCATCCTCCAGCCTAACCCCTGCTCTCAGTTCAGAGTGAGCCTTCTCCATCTTCCAAAATGCTGCTAAAACCCACATTGATAGATATACAGCAGGGAGAGGATTCAAAGGGGAAATCATTTTAATGGAAATTTATTTTTAGTGTCATCCGTGCTGTATTGGTGCCTCCCGATGCTCGATTGATTTCAGCAGAGCATCTATGGGCAACGGGCACGTAAGAAATGCAGCCAGAGAGAAGCCTGGAAATGGGTTCAGCACATCCACAGCAGAGGCTGAGTGACACTGAAGGATCCTCACTTCTGAAAGCAGCATCTGAGCTGCCTCGAGCACAGCCCTTACAAACAAGAGGCAGGGTTTTGAAGGAGGCCATTCTCCCCTCAGAGCCTCCCCTGCCTTCTCTCACTGCAATTAGTGAAATGCCCCATTACTAATTATGACCAGGCTACAGCAGGACTTGTGCTGCCCATTTGAAATGCTCCCTTCTGGAATACTCAGGCAGAGTAAGGGGGAAGGTGGTGCAGGTGGAGTAACCCTGAGAGGAGACTCGAAAGCATTGCTCAGGATTAGAACTGCATGACTCAGGCTTTCAAGGTAGTGAATTCAGCTGCAGAGCTCCCACTGATGTCTATATCATCCCACGCACTTTCCAGGGCTGCAATGCATTGATGGTTAATAGTTACCTGTATTCCTAAGGAACTCACAGCAACGAGAGTTTAAAGCCCTCTCGAAATACATAAACTTTAAGCAGGTATTTGGGGAGGTTTTGTTTCAGGCTTCAGAAATACTAATTGGATGGGAGAGCGTTGTCAGTATTTTATTGTCCCCAGAAGGAAGCTATTTCACAAACATAAAGCCTTCCCAGTGACACTGCTCATATCTAATTTGACAAAATGTATTTGTGCAGAGTGACTGTAGGGAAATATGGGGGCCAACCTTGTTATTGTTATTCAGATGGTTTCCATTATCTCCAACAGAAATTAAGCCCAAGACTACAACTGCAGAGTTAAACCTATGGGTTTATTTTTAGCCTATTTCTCCCCTCAGAAAAAAAAAAGAAAAAAAAAATCAAAACCAACACAAACATGAACAATCTTACACATTTTAAAGTGAAAATCAGGATGAGATGTAACACAATGGAAAACCACTTGTGCTTGTGTTTTAAGCAAACATGGTATGGTTCCATAAGGGGTTAGAAAAGGCAATGGCAGAAACCAAGCAGGAGCCTGTCCCCCCCCACCAGACACAGTCATAAAAGAGCCCTGCCTGTCACACAATGGGGTTCAGATAGAGTTATAGATGGAATAATGAAAATAAATGTGTATGTGACATATCTATTTATATATGCAGTCATCTCCTTCAAAGAGATACATATCTGATATGACACTGCATTAAAATCTGAAGTCCTTTAAAAATATTATTCTCTGACTCTTGACTCTGATAAAATGGCCCTAATAAGTGTTATCAATGCATAAAACCATCTTATTCAGTCTTAACATCAAGGTAGGTGCCATTTTTTCAAAAAATTCCCTTTAAAAGACCCTAAAATAGGCATTTGGACATCAAGTATGATGTCAAAAACAAACAGACTTTTTAAGTTGCAAAAATCATTGAACCACCCACTACCTGTTTTCACAATGCCCTCATCTGAGAATATTACTGTACACAAACCCATTCCATTTTAGCCCCCCAGGAGCCCCAAATGTACAGAGGTTGCTGTGTGGCAGCACAGAATCCATGCAGATGCATCTATCATGTACACATTACACTCTTCAGTCTTTGGGAGACAAATTCAGGTTTGACTGCGGTCCAAAAACGCATGGAAACTGAAAGTGAAATTACTATTGACTTCACAGATCAAGGAATAAAGGGAAGTGATTTTCATGGTACTTCGACCTCAGAAAGCAAAAATTATTCTGCTCTTCAAAAAACCCTTGCATGGAGGACTAACTAGGTTAGAACATAGGATTTATAGCATCAGTACAGTAGGAAAAAACATCTGTTTTTTCTTTTAAAAAAAATATTTCTGGACAGAAACAGGGTTCATTTCTATGTAAATCTAGTTTTGAATGAATAGCACTGGTCAGAGCACACTTCCAGGCTGATTCTTTCTGTCCTATTAACAGCAAATCTCTCCCTCCAAGGTATCTGGCTGGAGAGGATAGAGAGAGAAAGGCACAGTGCTGCCTGTCAAAAATAAATAAATAAATAAATAAATAGATCATTTCTTAATGTTAAAACTTGTTGCAGTTTCCTTACTGCCAAAAGAAATGCAAAAAAATTTCCAAGTTTACGCTTTTGGGGGGGTTTACAATCATTTTGTGTTCTGTGGCACGCAGAGGACGAAAATGTTCTTAAGGTCGCTCTAAATCCACACATTTAAGATTCACCTCCTAATTTCTGCCCTCCCTGGCTCCTCACACTGGACCAGCCATGCCTGTCAATGCATTTTCTCATCCAGTGTCTACTTAAGAAGATGTGAAGGCACCCTCATCCAGCATTCATCCCTCACCCTCTGCCAGAGGTTCAATTATTTCCATCCTTCAGGAAAACCTCACACTTTGCCCTGTGCTCCTCTCTCATTCATTCCACACAAGAAACGTTTTCCCTCTTCTACCTGCTTTGCCTATTTCGAGAATTGTGTGTTTAATCTGATTTATCTGGCAGGAGGGGAAGCTTTACAGGCAATGTTACGTTCTCGGATCGGAGAAGGAGGAGGCAGTGCAATAGAATAGCTGACACCCCAGAATAATTTGTTTTCTGTCCTTAAAACTGCAATGCTAAACGTGCATTTTTAATAAAACTTAAGCAATTGAAGCATATTTTTACACATGCCATGGTTTTCAATCACATATATTTAAATGTTCCAAAATACCCCAACCCACTATTAAAAACGCACAGAAACTGCAATAAATGTTTGTCAGTCAAAGAATTGGCAGAAGAGGAAAAAAATTAAATAATAACAGGTTTAACCTTATTCTACCCCCTCTCTAATTTCCCCTTCCTAACTTTATAATTGACTAAAAGTCTTCAACATTTCCAGATGATGTAATGCTTATCCGTGCATATTTTTACATAAATGAGTGAGAAAAAAAAATAAATTCAGAGCAGGTACCTTCACGAAGAAATGATGAAAGTAAAATAAATTTAAAACATTACTTCTTAAATATATGTAAAAACGTAAGGTGAAAGCAGAGGGCGATTTAAAAAAAAAAAAAAAAAATAGGAAAGGAAGAAAAATCTCAAA
>VZRX01009052.1:10061-42020 GCA_013398075.1 Notiomystis cincta | reverse complement strand
CGGGAACCGTTCCGCTGCTTGGCCCTGCTCCTGTGGGGAAGGCGGTCACGGTGTGGGTCTGTGTGGCGGTAAACCAGTTCCTGCCGTAGGCCAAACATCCTCGCGTGTTTTGTCAAGTATTAGTCAGGAATTTAGCCTTACAATGGATTTATTCTTAGCACTAGTTTGGTCTTACTTGTGCCTGTTACCAGCAGCGTGTTGCCTCCGAGAAATTCTTCTTTGCTCATCGGACATCATAGTTGTTTGAACCTTCAACTCCACAGAGCTATGTAGGTGCCACTGTTACGATCATTTGGCTTTAAAAATATTAGGAAATAGAATACGGTTCAGGGTTGAGCAGTGAAACCCACTTGTAATTTTTAGGATTATGTTAAGTTTACTGTGTGATGATCCTAACAGTCATTTGCAGAATTCTCTGTAACAGCTTATAAATGCAATTTGTTTACCAACATGGTTTTGAACAGAATCCCCATCTTCTTCTGTATGACATTTTGTTCCTGTGAGGAAAACTCAGTTGTGCAGAAAAAGGAAGTTAACAGTAGTCTTGAGCTTGTACGTGGCCATTTATTACCATTAGCCGTTCTAATTACAGCTCACAGTTCAGTAGCTGAAGGCAATGGTTCTTCCTCGCTTATTTACTGATTAAAAAAATTATGGAGGATATATAAGAATAGGAGAGCCAATTTGCTTTCCTGCTCTTGTGGGGTTTTTATCTCATATCCTTTTTCAACTAAAAAAGAAAGGTGAATAGGAGTCTGGTGTTTTTTTTTTTTCTTTTGTAAAACCACTACCTAGAACTTCTTTGACAGCTGAAATTTTGTACTCCTTTGTCCATTGCTGTCCATGACAGAGGAGAGACCTCCTCTGTCTTGTCAGCACCATCTTATTGACTGGCATTTTCATCACCTCTGAATGATGCCCGCCTGCCCTTTGTTGGAGAGAAGTGAAGAAGAACATAGCATAATTCACAGCTCTGAGGTGCTTTACATAGGTTATTGTGCCACTGTGTTATATATGGTTTTGTAGATTGTTTTGCTGCATTCTTGAGAGTATTACCTGTAAAATAAAGCAGTTCTGGTTGAGGAAGGTGGAGAAGTGAAGGAGGCTCTTCTGAGACACGTTGTTTTGTACAAGCTCTGTTTTGGCATTAAAGGAATAAATGTCATCGTTATGGCCAGGACACTCGTTCTTAGTAGGAGTGTTGTCGAGTTTGAACCAATTTTTGGTAGCCTCTCTCCCTCCTCCTCACCTTTCTCACATGTAGGTAGCAGTGCCAGTTGAACCAGGAGAGAGAAGCTCTGCTGAACTGAATTATTGTATTCCTTGCTGTGCCCTGGAGGGAGTTTTCCCTCTTGCATCGAGGGAGGTTAAAAGTGGTGCCTTCTCTCTTCTCCCTTCCCCCATGCAGCTGGATGGCTCTTTCTTGTGCTGCTACAGCAGTGTTTCCTTCACAGCTGGAAAAGTGCTGTGTCATTGGCAGGAACACAAGCACCGTTCTTCTCACCGAGGGTCTCCCACACAGCAGTGGTGTAGAATTCCAGGACACAGGAACAAGTATATTCATTGTACAGTGGGCTGACAGCTTCATATCAAACACTAATGCCTGAATGTGATGAGTAAATTAAAACTTTCAACAAATGGATTTGCTGCCTTCTAAATTTGCCTCTTCCTCAATTGATCTAAGCATTCAAAATTGAAGAAAACAATGATGTCAGTCTTCACTGACCTACATTAAAAGAGCAAAATGCAAATGAAATTCAAAGAAGAAAGTCTGAACATCATGTTCTGTACCTTTGAGCTATTCCAAAATTCTTTCCCATGCCTTTTTAAAGGAGACAGCATCAAGGGCAGTTATGTTTTTACCAGTGTGTCATAAACCACACACACAAAGGGAGTTCTTGTTTAGAAAAGAGCCTTTCTGGATCCACAGAATGGATTCAGAAGGTGGGATATGATAGCTGAGTCAGTGTATTTAATATTTTTTATGCCGTTTGTCTTTCCTGGGGAATGTGACCAAGTGATTCTGTACAATTTTATTAGCTGAATTATGCTTTCAAACCAAACAGTCAAATGACATATTTTAAAGGGCTGTTATAAAAACTGTGGTCCCCTGAAGATGGGTATTACTGGACTAACAATGAAATAATAATGTTACTTCATCAGTGCCCACCCACCCATTACCATGAACCTTTTCAGTGTTGTTTCTCAGAAGAGAAAATATTTGGGCTGAGAGGCAGAAATGGAACCGTTTCCTCAAGTTCACCTTGAACAAGGGGGAAAAAGAAACTCCTGAAGTGTGCAGTTTTCAACATGGGGAAAGGATTTACCTCTCAGTGCAGATGGCTCAGTTGATAATGCCTTCAAGCTTGAATGCTGCATGTGAATGAAATTTAGGAAGAACTGTAGTTTAAGCTTCACTTGCAAATTATGTGAACCTTTAATTTATTTTCCCCATCTTTACCCAAGGCTTGCAATACACTTGCAGATCTCTGCTTGACTGCAGCATGACTGATTTCTGCTCTGTGAATAAGTTGGGGAGAGAATTGTAAGCTCACAGCTGTCTGTGAAAATTAACTCCTTCCTTAAATTAGTTTGATACAGCATTTTCCAAGATTTACCTACAGTGATTCCTTAAAATAATATTGTCTGTAAGTAGGGTTGCTTCAGTCTGCACTTCTTTTTTCTCTAATTTCTCAAAATCATGAACATTTCTATGAGTCCCCTGACTTTATAATGTTTTGTAAGTGCACAGAACTGGAAGTATGTCTCACCTGGGTGTGTGACTGCATCTGACCCAAACTTAGGTGCCTGTTTCAGTCTGATTGTTCAGACTCATGGAGATTCTGTCTTGGGATGGAGATTGCAAGGGCAACTTGCCTTGCTTTTCCTGACAATCTGAATGACCCTTTTAGAAGCTGCACACAGGTCTTTTTCTAAGTGTCTTGATCAACAGCTGCAGAGAACTGGACTAGGCCACAGAAGCTAAGATGCTCTGATGTTCTCATGCAAATTCTCAGGTCCCCTGATGCAACCAGTAGCTGCCATTCCCACCTGCTCTAGTCTGACTTTTTTTGAGGAGGGATGACCAGGGTTGAACATAATATTGCAGAGAAAGCCACACCATCTGAAACAGAGTTTATTCTTTTTTCTTCAGTCTGTCACATGGCTGATTGATGACATCCCATGGTTGACTCGTGGATCTGGGTTGTAATCCATTTTAATAATTGCCAACTTGATGAACCCTGTGCTTAAAGAAAAAGTCCTTATTATTAGTCATTGTTATCAAGACTTTGCATCTGCTGCTCTTCAGTTTCACCCTATTTCCACTGTTGTAGCTTTCAAAACAATTTTATGTGATATAGTAATCCTCTCTATCAGTGATGCATCTTCTTCCTCTCAACAGATCTCCCTTGCACTTGGGCTTCCTTTTTTCTAATATAAAAAATTAGTGGTTAAAGTGGTAAACAAGACAACTTTCAGGTATTTGCGATTCCTAAAGTTGTACTGAAACATTTGGATCAAAGGAGTGCAGAGCTATGGTAATGGGAGAACAATTTCAACCATTACATAGTGGCTGTGACTTTCATGAGAACAGATTAAATTTCAAATTTATCTTCATTGTCTGTAGAACATTTAGTATTCCTTGAGTTCTGAGTCTGAAGGAAAACTCCTTTCATTCCCAGTGAGGAAGAATTTTCTGTTCAAAAGCCAAAGTACTGATCAAACTGCCTGAGCCATTCGGGATCAGCTGTACAAGACAGACAGGAAGCTGGGACTCAGCTTTTCCCCAAGAAACCAAATGTCTTTCAGATGTGTCATTATCACTGAAGTATGTGTGATAGAGCCACACACCAGTTTATTTCTGACAGTGTACAGGTAATGCAGTAGGTGAAGGGGCTCTGACTGCTGTGCATTGCAGTTCCTTATCTCCTGAAGAGCAAATTTGCCTGAACATCACTGTGCACAATTCTGTAGCATTCTCTCCATGTCTGAGGACTCCAGGCTTCCTCTACACAGGAGGATCAGTGTATTTAAGATTGCTGTTAGTTGTTGCTTATACCTGCTGGTGCTACAAAGCTTGATTTGTTGTGTTTCAATCTGGACCCCAGAAATCTGAAAGCATTTCAGTTCTTCTTTCTGTTCTGACTAAGTTTTTAGCACCTGTGTTCAGTCTGGTTTGGACAGAATAGTGTGTGCCTGGAAATGATAGTTACACCTTAAGCTAACAAGAGGTTTATGCTTTTTGGGGTTTTTTGTTTGTTTATTGGTTTGTTTTAATTTTTTCCTGTTCTGCATGCCTTGATACTACAAACCATAGTAAAGTCCCAGTTTAAGCACTAAATAAACTTAAGTTAGATGTTCACCACAGGAGGGTTTGATTCCAACACACTGCAGAGAAAGATTTCTTTGTCCTGTTTTTGTTGGTGATGTTGAAATCAAGCATGGTTTGATTTCTTCCTACTTTTACATGGCAGTTAATGTCATGCTAACAACAAAATTTTGGGGAAGATGAGATTATTTTTGGCAATAACAAAAATCATGTCAGCTGAGAGTTCTATTGGGAAGTAACATATATTTCATTTTCAGATGAAAGTGCCATTGCTAAGACTTCAGGATTTGTTTTTGTAAAAATCTTTAAAAATACAGGCTCCAGTAAATGTTCAGAAATTCCTATTTACTCTCACCTTGTGTCATCATTCCTTGTGGCCTCACTTGTGAGCAGCTGTGAAACCAAAGCTTCTGAAATGGTGTGAATGGCAGTGGTTTTCTTCAGCACAAACTTGCCAGTATGATGAATTCAGGAGCACAGATTCCTGTGGTCATGGAACTCTCCTCACTACAGGTAATGTGTGTTACTTCCCAGGATGAGCAGTGAAACATTTTTCCCTCTCCTTCTCTTTCTGTTTCCAGATCCAGCTGTGGGACACTGCAGGCCAGGAGCGCTTCAGGAAGAGCATGGTGCAGCACTACTACAGAAATGTCCATGCTGTGGTGTTTGTGTATGATATGACAAACATTGCCAGTTTCCACAGCCTGCCATCCTGGATAGAGGAGTGCAAACAGCACCTGCTTGCCAGTGACATACCACGGATTCTGGTTGGCAACAAATGTGACCTGAGAAGTGCTATTCAGGTGCCCACGGACCTGGCCCAGAAGTTTGCTGACACTCACAGCATGCCATTGTTTGAAACCTCTGCCAAGAACCCCAATGACAATGACCATGTGGAGGCCATATTCATGACACTGGCTCACAAGCTTAAAAGTCACAAGCCATTAATGCTTAGTCAACCCCCAGACCATGATGAAATACATATAAAGCCTGAACCAAAACCTTTCACATCCTGCTGGTGTTAGGTCACATTGTCACTGGCTATCACCTTTCTTTGTTTGCAAGTGCTTCAAAGTTATGATCTTGGCAAAGTTCCAGGTTTTGGTAGCAATGATAGCAAATCTCTTTGGCACTTTAATGTGGTTTTTTAACATTTTTCCTGGTGTAGATGTGCCCATCTCACGCTCTTGCACTTTGTAGTTGTACTTTCTGAATTACTAAAGTTTCACTGTAAATATATGGGAACATATTCACTTTGTCAAGCTTTGACAAAGAATTCTACTTGAGCTCTTGCTGCCTGAGGTTGTTCTCATCACTTGTAAGATTATGAAGAGCAGGCTTGTGTACTAATACTTCTGGTTGCTACTTGTGTTGGAATAACGTAGGAGAAAGAGCATTTTGTGACAACCAGGGAACATGGGTTTTGGGTTAGCAAGTGGGGAGATTTTTGGCATATGAAGGAATATTGGGTGGCTACTAGCAAATTAGAAAGCAGGTACCTTTTTGTTATGGAAACAAAAACAACCAGGTCTGTCAAGGTTTGGCCTGCCAGTGCCTGTGCAAATTGCTAGGTTTTGGCCTGTTGTTCCACTATGAACTTGGTCTGTTTCTTCATGGCAGTGGTAACAGAATTGACTAACTTCTCCCTACCTCTAGACAATTATTTGATACTTAAAACTTCATTAATTTCTCATAATTAGCATGTGGTGCAAAACCCATGTTGTGGAAAGTACTGTAGCACAGGATTTGGGATAAAACTGGCACTCTATCTGTCCTTAAGTTCTCTGATCTTACTAAAATTTAAATGATGTATTTTTAAAGGTGCTGTATTGGAGTTGGGTGTCTCAGGGTAAGTAAAAACAGTTGAGTAAGTAAAAGATTGGGTGAATTTGGCAAAAGCATACTGGTTTTCAAAGATCAGGGTTTGTGGGACTTTAGAGATCAAGAGTGCTTCTCACATATCTTGAAAAGCCAACTTGATGACATATTTCAGGAATGGGAATGCTTAGGAATATGGTACATTCTTAAAATATTTCCAAACACAAACTGAATTGGGTCTTGAAATATGGAGTAAATCTACCAAGTACATCATCTGTTACAGATTTTTGAACTAAAACCTGCATGTAAAATGTTGTGACTGTATGTAGGGCATTCTTGGCATTACTAAAATGAGCTAGTAAGGGTTAGATGAGGAAAATTCCTCTTCTTGAACCACCTTTTTCTGTGTTCTCATAGTTGCAACTGCTTTTTTTCAGTTCTGTCTGAAGATCAAGTTTCATAATAAGGTCAAGTTTCATAATAAAAATGGTGCTAAGTTGCACAAAGTTGCATAAAGTGAAATGTAAGCCATAGAATGTGATCTATGACTTCATTCATGTGCCATGTCAAAGAGTGTTTTGTGACTTAGTTTTTGAAGTATAAATGAAGACTTTTTAATTGGCAATGCGTAACGTGTTGCTTATGGAAACTAAAATGGAAGGGCTAGTTCAGAAGCTGCTACCCAAATGATCACATTAGAAACAAATTACTGAAATAAGATAACTGTTCCTGTTGTAAACTGTTACAATTCTTAAGATGTAATTTCATTGCAGCTCATACTGAAAAAAATGCATTGGCTTTTTGTAGATTTAGAAGGAGCATTTAATTTGGTCTAATATGATTAACATGTTTAAAAAGAATCTAAACAAAAGGTAATACTTTGTCCTGTGTAAAGCTGCTTCAGTTGTTGACAGTATTTTTGCTTAAGAAACATTTGTAAAAGGGAGCTTTTGTATTCACTCTGAACCTTACATGACTAGAACTTACAGTCATTTCAGAAACAATCACCTTTTTAATACTAGTGTCCTTAATGATTTCTTTAAGAAAAGGATTGATCTTAAATTGATATTTATACTATGGTAAATAAATATGGTTTACAGTCCTGTTGGACAGATTGTTTTTCACTCATGTGCTTAATCCTTTTTCTGAGAAGGATCCTTCTTAATTATTTGTATACTAAATACATCAGCAAGTTTTGAGGGTTTGGTGTTGTTTTTGTTTTGTTTTGTTTGTATGTTTTGTTTTGTTTTGTTTTTTTAATAAAAATTTCCCTGAATTAAGAATTTTAAAGTCAGTCAGTCAGGTTGGGGGTTGAGGTAAGAAAATAATGCAGCTGCAGTGTTACTGTTAAATTTGATCTGAAACACCTGCACGTGTTAGTTTTATTTGAGTTACCACAACTTGTAAATAAGGGCCCTCCTGTCATGAGAACTGTGTGGAAATGGTGTTCAAGTGTGTAATTCCATGTTCAGCACAAAGCATGTTTTAATGGTTCTGCCAGGAAGGTCGTGTGGTCAGCAGTGCAGGATTCAGTGTTGTGCCCTGGCTTTCAGTGGTGATGTGCTGCCCACAGAGTGGATGTCAGAGCACTGAATACTTTGTGTGTGTATTTTCACTATACCAGACTGTAAAGCTGGGTTCTTCTCTGTGTGTTGGGGGCAGGCAAGGCACAATCCCAGAAACCTAATAAACTGGCTTTGCCACAAACTGTCATCACTTGTTGTCAATAATTATAACAGGAATGATAATATAATTCCATATGGTTAAAACACTCTGAGGGAGTTAAATGAGTTTCTAGTTTCTGTCTGTGTGGGTTTTAATTTTTACAAAAAAGACTGTCACAGTACTTGGACTCCTGTCAGTGCTTTCTGGGTGATTTTGAGGCATCTGAAGCACCTGATGCATCTGGTGATTCAGAAGCATGTTCAGGGTTTATTTCAGATTCCAGAAGAATGGGAAGTTACACAACAGTTGTAAAAATAGCAATGACAGACCCGTGGATGTAAGTCAAGACCCTAAAGGAGTCTCTCCATTACTCTTCTAGTCTCATCTTGTTCAGAAATAAAGCCTCTTTAACTTTTATAAATTTGTTGAAATTCATATTCCTTGTCCTCTGTATTTTCACTTCCACCAGAATGTATAATTCTAATACTCTTTTTTTCCAGTTTTACGTTCAAGGTCACTGCCTGATGTTACTTAACACTGCAATTCCCAGATAAATGTAGAGCCAAATGTTATTTAAAAGTAATAGTAATGTTTCTTTTAGACAGCAGTCTGGTTTTCCTGTGCAATTCAGCACACCACCACCACATTAATCTTAAATCTAAAGTCATAAATAACATTAGAAGTTGTCATTATTCTAGGACTCAAAAAACCCCCCACTGTTCTGAAGATGAGGGATTTTTTCTCCTTCCTCTGTTGATGCTGTGTGCCCAAAGGAGGCCTCGTTTATCCAGCTGAGTGATGCCATCAGTGAGGACTGTGAGGAGGCATTGAGAAGGGAAGAATGGGAATGGCTGCTGGTTTCCAGGGCTGTTCCAGGATTCACTGGGCTCTGCACAGCCTCCCACCTGCAAAATTGCAGTGTGCCTTCAAAGGAAGGCAGTAAGAGCTACTGGTCACCCAGGGATATTCCCTGCAGTGCACAGTCCCTGGGGGGATGTTGCTGACATGGAGTGTTTCTGCCTTGCTGAATCACCACTGCTTAATGTGAATCACAAATGATTGAATCCTTAGCTAATAACTGGAAATTAATGGGAAACAAATTTCCCAGCAGTACCAGGGATCATTAAAAAAACCCAAACAGACCATAATCTTCTCCCTGGCCTGCATTTAACAAATATGCTGCTCTTATTAGGAAGAAAGTCTCTCTGAGGGTGGGTGGTGAGGCACTGGCACAGGTTGCTGAGAGCACCTGTGGATGCCCCATCCCCAGAAGTGTTAAAGGCCAGGCTGGATGAAGCTCTGAGCATATGAAAATCAAGAGTCATAAGACCCTGCTCTTAGCTCAGTACTTCCTTTTCTATTGTTATTTTTTCCTGTTTCCACTGCCCCTTTGGAAAGGTCAGAGGCAGAAAAAAGACTGGTGTGAGACAATATGCTAAACTCCCTCCTTCTGAAAATACCTGGCGAGTTACTGCTAAAAGCATCATGCTGGGCCTCTCAATCAGAAGTCATAAAGCAGAAGCTGCATTTGCAAACCATTTATTGTCTCCAAAGCCTTGTCATCCCCACATCCTTCACACCCACACCTGTACAGGAAAACACTTGGAATGCTCAGGGGGCCTTGAGGTGTTCCTTGTCCTTCACAGTCTTCTGTCTCAGTTCTTTCTTCAGTTAAGGAAGGGCAGACTAAGAGGAAAAGACTAAACTGATACTAAAATACATGAAACAGCTTTTCTATTTACTTCAAGGTATTTTTAACACACTCATAAATTAGAGACAGTGAAGGGCTTCTGGCTTCAGCAACCAAAGATTCAGCTGTAGATTAAAAAAAGCATGTGCTAATCAGAGAGGATTTTCAAGTTCCTGTGCATCCTCATGACTGCCTTGGAGTCCTGAGTTCAGTTCTGAGCTAATATCTGAGTCACTGTGAGGCTGCTGTTAAAAACTACAAATGCTGACAGCCCTTGTCTTTGGCTATCAAGGCTCACAGTGCTTTTGTCAAATTGCATCTGACCTGAAGGAGTTGATTTCAGTACTTTCATCTGTCATTAAACAGGTATAATTCATTTATATGCATGATGACAGTAGATGGTAAATAAAGATAACATAAGACACATTCTCTGTGTATAAAATGATGGCCAGAAAACGTGTATATTCACATAAATGTATTTTTGATCACCATAGGCATGCAAACTTTTGCATCATAATGCAACACTTGGGGGAGTGCTGTGAATTGCAACTCTTTGATGTGACACTGGTGGGATTCCAGCTCTAGCATCTGCTTTAAAGCTCTGGCTCTCAGGCATTACAGGTGAAGAACTGTTGAATGAAGCTAAATTTGGGTCAGTCAGGGTTGGGAGGCTGCCTGCATCAGACAAAATAAGAAACACAGAAGCAACTGCTGTAAGATAGGCTTAGAGCAAAGAATTTGGAAACTGAAAACACCATCTGTCACCCTGAATCAGTCTTATGGTTACTGGGGGGGGGCAAGGGCTTAGCAATAGTTGCATGTACTGTTCTACCATAAACAATATAGGCAGCAACTAATACTGACTAAAGAAGAAAGTGATGGGTGTCCTTAGAAACTTGTAGTGGACAGAAGCCAGAGGATGAAACATGAACTATGAAACAAAGTAATTTTAAATTAAGATGACATAAATGTCAAGTCAATGAAAGAGAACACAAATTTCTGTAACTTTGAAGTTGTAACTACCTCCCTCCCAAAAAAACCCAAAAAACCAAAACATTACTACAGCAACTCTGAAAGTGTGCAGTTTGATAATGTGCTTGGGTTAGACCTGAAGAGGTGCAGGACAAAGCAGTTCCTGCTTTTATGGAGAAGCTGCTGAGGAGGGCTGGGAAATGCTGTTTGCTTTGATGGGCTTTGCTCCTCAAGTTAGAGATAAGTTCAATGACTTTTTCCCATATTTACACACTGTTAGTGCTGGAGAATCATGGAATCATATCTCAGTTTGGAAGGGACCTATAAGGATCAATGGTTGGACTCAATGATCTTAAAAGTCCTTTCCAAGCTAAAGAAGTCTGTGGTTCTTTGATCCTAGGAAACAAGAAATCACACAGTCTGACTCAAAGAAATGCATGTTGTGGTTCTTATATTAGGTGGGGTTTCTAGTAACTATAAGAAAAAAATCCCCAAAACCAAAAAAGGGAATATTCCTCCTCTCAGCAAACACCACTTCCCATTTTCAGCACATACCTGTACTGTGCATTAGTACTACTCCTGTCCTTTCCCAGCTCTTTTAGGCTCTCTTCTGTAACCTGCCTTTCCCTAGCAGTCAGCAGCATCTTTAATGAGCCAGAACTATGTATTCCCCACTCAAAATATTTTAGGCCAGTTCATCTATCTACAGTGAAGCTTTACGTCAGTTTCCAACTACTTCATGCTCGAACAGGGTGAGCTATGGAGACACAGAGCTGTGACTTTGTATCCCCTGGTTTCTCACCGCATTTTGCCAGCAAAGGGGAAAGACATTTGTGCCCACAAAAGACTGCCCTGACCCTGAGCACCAGCAGCACAGGGGAGGAACTGTACCAAACATGTACCTATGAAAAATAAAAATTCAGATATAAATAAATTAAAAAATATATATTAAAAAAAAAAATCCCAGACACACTTGTTGTCAAAGAAGTGCCTGAAAGGTTTCCCTGATCCTCACCATGATGAAGATCCCTCCTCTTTCCTTCCTCCTCCACACCTCCTGCCCTTCTGTTGGGGAAATGACTTCAAAAAATTCTTTGCCCTTAGTTGAACATTAACCTCCAGAATCAGCTTCCCTGATTGACCTTCTGATTATGCCAGGTAATTAACTCTAGTCACTGCTAATGGAGAGGCTGGCAGGCTTTGCTTTTATCCACCCAGGGATTCTGTGTGCCTTGTTCTGTGCATCAGGGAATTAGGGTAATGTTTGTCTCAGCCTGCTTGAGGTACAGAAGTTATTTGATGTAAATGCCTTGTCTTTGACTTAATACAAGCAGTGCTGACACGAGGTGAGCACGAAATGCTTGGGGTCCATAACAGAGGTCCATAACTCCACCTGACTTCCACCAGAGAAAGCTAGGGGTGGCACAAGCCAGGGAACATCCCTGGAGATGCAGGCAGGCTCGGGGAAGGTCCTGTACTTCACATATGGAATGGGCTGCTAAATATAGCACTGGAAACTGCAGGAATGTATTTTCTGCCACACTAACCGAAGAGGAGTAACATTTCCGTGGGAAACCAGTTCGCACCACGTTCCATTCTGCAGCTGTCATTTTTCGGGAAGCCCCCACTTTGGCAGAACGAAGTTGAAATCAGTGTCTCCGAGTGGTCTGCAATAGTTGCACCACTGGAAGGACTGTGTTAGAACATTTTTATTCAGAAGGAGCACAGAGCATACTTCTCTTTTACACCCTGAGACTGCAGTATCTGCTGCTACGGCTGTTTCACACCTGCCACTAAATGTCACTGATCAAAGGCTTTCAAAGCTGGGCTGGGTGCTTGGATTGTGCCCCAGAGCTGTGCCAGGAGGGCCTGACCTGCAGCAGCTGTGGTGGCACTGCCACCCTCACCCCAGGAATTATCTGCCTAAACCCATGGAAACAGCACAGCATTTCAGCAAGGACTGGTGACGTGTTGCTCTGCACAGTCACAGGAAAGGTCAATGGCCCTGTTCAACCAGCAGTAAAATGCTGTTGGATTGTGCTCAGTATGTCACACTGCAACCACTGGTTATGGAACAGCACTTCTGGATGGGACCATAATTCCCACCCAGAAATGGTGCAGAGGCTGAGCAGTGCATTTTAGCAATGCAAGATCTGTTTTAGACTAACCAGCTTTCAGTTATCAGTGAGCCAAGTAACCTCTGAGGGAGTCTGACTTTCTTTTAATGTACAAGAACAGCAGTTTGTGTTAATCAAGAAGAAACTCCCCAGCATTTGATTGCAGATGGTGTGGAGTTGTGCCAGAAGCATCTGAGGACAGGGAGAGCTGTCACACTTGGTGCTTTGATGCCTGCTGACAAGCACTATTTCAGAGGAAAAAGCACAGCATCCTCTTTTGAATCACAACATTTGAATTATTATATTAAAGCAATTCAAACATTGACACCTGCAAATGAACCACCAGCTGTGTTTTGGGTGGCACAGGAAGGGGTTGGATAGGTGATCCCCAGAGATCTCTTCCAACCTCAACCATTCTGCGGCTCTGCAGGGAAGGTGATGAAGGTATTTAGAGCCAAAGTCAGGAAGAATTTGGCTACTGTGGCACATAGTTAAGCCTCCAGTTGCCAGAGTAGGACCTGCAGGCCCAGGTTAAGTTGCTGGCCCAAGCACCCAAAGATGGGGACAGCTTCCCTGGCTGAGGCTGGGCAGTGGAGGAAGCAGTATGTGACCCAAGAAGGGCTGTGGAGGGTGGTTGGGGCTGCTCTTGATCTGAGATATTCCCAGACATTAATAATTGTAATGGTTAATGTCAGTAACAGACACACGTGGCAAGCCCCTTACACACAAAGGGGTGCCAGAGTTCACTGGGACTTCCTCAAGATGTGTCTCAGAGTCTTTCTCTGTTCAAGATCACACAAAAGCTGTGTAACATCTTCACAGAATCATCACAGAATCATAGAATGGTTTGGAAGTGACCTTAAAGATCACTTCATCCTGACCCCCCTGCCACAGGTGGGGACACCTTCCACTAGACCGGGTTGCTCAGAGCGCCCATCCAACCTGGCCTCGAGCTTTCAGTGATGGGGCAGTCACAGCTTCTCTGGGCAACCTGGGCCAGTGTGTCACCACCCTCACAGCAAAGAACTTCTCCCCAATATCTAATCTAAACCTGCCCTCTTTAGTTTAAAGCCATTTAGGTATTGGAGTCCCTTTTACCAGCATTATGAAAAGGACTTTGGTCTTTAGAGAAACAAATAAATCAAGAACAACTCTTCTCTTGGGACCATGAAAGGTACTGTTCTTGCTGCAATTAGAGAAGTTTTATGTGAGATCATTCCTGGAGTTACATGCCTCATGGTGGGCATGACTTATCCTACTGCCCACTTCCTTAAGATGGGAACTTACTTTCCAGGCCCCACTCAAATGCTGTGTTAATCTGTTTCATGGGATAAGTCATCTACCACTTCCTGCTCAAGGCCTGCAGCAAGATAAACACTTGACACTCACCTAAAAGTGAAACAAAGTACATATGAGAGAACTCTATGTACTTCAGGAGATGACAGAACCTGACTGGAAGCTGTAGTTCCTTGGTCTAGAGAACCAAGAGATCTCCTACAGAAAATACAACAAAACACCTTGGTCTAGATCCATAATAAATTTTAGTAGAATGGGCCCTAAAGTAAGGATTTCTTTTAAACTTTCAATCTACAAAGTAGAAATAGGAAAACTTGAACTGAATTCAGAGTATTTAAGTTATCTCAAGAGGAGCTACTGCAACCATACTCTGCAGTTACACTTCAGAGCTAAAACTATAATTATACTGACACATGTGCACCCCAGAGTACACATTCTGACAGAGGAACCTGAATGGCATTACCAAGGTTTCATATAAGAAACTTTACTTGCCCCCATTCCTACCAAGAAGAAAAGGAAAACACTCTGAAGCTCCAGGATGAAGTGTGTCCTTCATTATTCCTCCAAATAATTCATGCAGTAAGAGGAAGAAATCCAGATAGCAGTTGAAGAAAAAGTAATTGTATTTAATATTTAATTGCCTAAGAGTAGCACTGCTACACAAATTGCATTATGAATTCTAGTGAAATAAGACATGTTTTAAGTAAAAAAGCCAGAGGAAAAAATGCTCTCACTTTTCAGAGCCAATGAGGTATTTTCACTATACAAAATCTGAAAGTTCAAAATCACCTGTGGATCTTTCCCCCTGCACTGTGATCCTTGCTCAGTGTTGGGCATCCAGTAGTTCACTCTGTGTGTGTGTGTTTTTCAAATGGCCAAGGAAAAGTGCATAGCCATCTTTAAAGATTAAGGACTTATTGCATCTCTCTTGCCACATGTGAGCAGAATGTTGGGACAGTTTTTCAAGCCATTCGGATATATGGTGGAGGTTTGGATGTGTCTTCTTCTGCATCTACATCCTGGGCTGGAAAATGATCTGAGAAGGTAAAAATTCTCCCCCCAGAGCCTGTGTGAGAAAAGAAAAACATTAAAGCTGGTATAGATGTTTGGAGAAAATCCTGAGTTCCTGTTGGTTATCAGCATTTTGGTCTGGGATGTCACCCTTATTCACAATGCTCCTTCTGAGTCCCTGGTGAACATCCAGGTATGTGAAGGCAAGAGAGTTACTCACTTTGTACAGCACAAACCATTTCCACAGCCTGATTTTGGTCCTCACTAGGTTGCAACCATTCCTATGGAAAAAAACAGCACCATCAAACACCTCACCTGGAAGTTTGTTCAAGAGGATACACCTGAACTCATTTTATAAGTCTGTGCAGTCCACTCCTCCTAGTAAGTTTTAGTTTGAAAGTTTAAAGCAGCCTCAAGTTACTCACTCAGTGTCTTTAGCCAGGAGCAGCTGCCTTGTGGCCTGCACCCAGTAATTCCTTACCAAGCCAAATGGTCAGATGTACATTTTTAATAACACAGCATCAGAACTGCTCTAGTGGAGAAGTAGTTGGTATTTCTTTATTTACTGAGCTCACTTAGCAGAGACACCATGTGCCCCACCACTTGAGGCAGAGTCCTTAGGAATGAGAAGTACATGATATTTGTCAGCACCCTACACTTCACACTCAGCACAGGAGACACTTTTACTGCTGAATTTGAAGTTCCAGTGTGTAAGTACAAGTAAGTCTTTGTAATGCTGCACCAGAAGCAATTGTTGGCTTAAAGATGAGAGGAGCAGCTTTTGAGGACAGTAGGAATTCATGGGAAATGGGGCCACAGTAGCTTCAGCACAAATGGTTTGGAAAATAGACATAACTTATATTAGATCTTACAGAGACTGTAAATAAGAGTGAGATAGTAAAAGGAAAAAATATAATATAAAACCCTTCTAATATCCCACCTAATTTCTTAGAATTAGCCCTGCATGACTGAGGTAGGAGCTGAGACCAGGTTTATAGTAGAAAAACACACTTTCTCCCCAGTTTATTCCCCTCCCACAGACACTTGTGCCTGGGCTCCTCACTTACCATCCCAGTTACACTGTCATAGCAGGAGCAGCGTGGAAGGCTCCGGCACCCCAAGTAAGCCATGGCCAGCACAAAAAAGACACTGCAGATGGACACAGCCAGCATGGCTATGTTGGCACCCTTGACAACTTTACTGAGTATGTACCTCTGCAAAGAGAAAAGGAGATGGTAAAGCCATACTCAAGAAGTGAACCTCCTCACCAAAAATTAATCTAATGACTCCAAGAATTTTGTGACTGCGGGTTTTGAGACTGATTCGTAGTCAGTGTTATTTAAGGGTTTTCTGTGTTCTTAAAAACAAACCAGGAGTGAACCTCAAACAGATCAAGCAGTGAAATAAGGCTGCTAGTTAAATGTGAGATGCTATGCAAAAGCATTGGGTTTGGAAACAGCTTTAACAATGAGTAAAACCCCAAGGAATGGCTGCTCTTCTTCTCACTGAATATGAGAAACATCATCTTGCTGCACTGCACCTTACAGCAGCCTGACATTTTGATTTGTCCTGCAATAAACTAATGATCAGCTGCATCTACCTGGAATGCTTTCATCCCCACAGCAAGCCATTGCTTGTAGATTGGAGATACGAAAGGGCTTCACTCCTTCTCCTCAGCTTTACTGTGGAGGACACTCTTGAAATAACACCAGGTTTAACCAGCTGACCTGTAACTGCTGTAACTTTATCACCTGAAGTGCCTGCTGCAAAGATTCGAGCCTTGCCTGTCTCAAACCAGGCCAGGGATACTCTCAGCACCTTTCCCTGAGCAGCACCAGCCTTTTTTCATGTCTCAGCCCACATCACCCCTTTGCACCCAGAAGCAAAAGCAGCCAACCTGGCCTAGTGTTACCCTTCCTAGAAGCCTGGTTTTGTTCCTAAGCCACACCTGGTACTGTTTGCAGATTAAGGGTGCCATGTTCCCCAGAAATAATCATGATATCAATACTTACAGTATGGATGACATGGACTGGGGGAGAACTCAGCTCCTCCTTTTCACCATAGTTCAGTGTGAGAGAGCTGTAAACGATTACAATGAGGATGGCGACACAAGACACTATGGAAGCAACTACCAGCACATTCACCTAGACAGACAGAGAACTTCAGTGAGAGAAAGAAGGGGAGCAGGAATTAAAGCTGTCCTTTGGCAAATACAAGCATTGCAGGTAGCCTCTGACCTACCATAACACTACAATGTCCCCAGTATCAACAGTCACTTAGAAGCTAAACACAGAGAAGCAGAGGTTTTCATAATACTGAGTTTCTGAGCTACAGCTCAGTCCTGAATATTAATCAGAGGTGCTACCTATGACTTTGTCCTAGAGATCTCTCTTTTACATACAATATCCTCCCTTGGAGAAAGGGTGGAGAAACCTGCCTAGGAAATGCAAACCTCTTAATTAATTTCATATTTTTGTGTACACAGTGCTTAACAACATGAAGGATCACCAAAAGAAAAGCATTGAAATGAAGTGTTTTTCCAGATTTTTGCCTTTCATTATGCCCAGTGCCTGTCTGCTGCAGCAGAAAGCAAGGTAACACTGCATCCTCCTCTTGCTTATGAACACAGCAGCTTTTGTGAAGATAACTCAAAGAAATAAGCTCTTGATCCTGCAGGAGGACCAGTCAGCTCATTCCCCCCTCAAACTGTTTTTGATTGCCCCAACATTTTGCCCCTGCCCCATACACACAAATACCCTGGTGCCCCTCTAGCTTACGAGAACTGGATTCTTCCTCTGTGAGGAGAACAGAGCCAGGATGCCTGGGACGCCCATCACCTGTGGAGCACAGGAAGAGGTGGCAGCTGGGAGACTGGGATCAGATTTGGAAGATAAACTGCTACAGAATAATGAAAAGCCCTTGTTTCCAAGGCTTGGATCAGAGTAACTGCTGCATCAGAAATGGGAAGAGAATTGCTCATTTTTTCTGTTTTCCTCTGCAGCACCTGCTGGGGGCAGGACATGGGTGACATGCATCTTGCCCACTTGCTACTCACACAGCCTTGCTACTGCTGACCAGAGTTTTATGGGTCTGGCAAAATAATGAAACTGATTCAATAAGTCTGATTTAAGCTGCTAAAAATGGATGTTGCTTTCCCCAGTCCAAATGCATCTTGTAGAGGAAAGAAAGGTACTAATGAAAGGAGATAGGCAGCCTCTGCACTGGAGAGAGCTCCTCAATCCAATTTCCTTGCAGCTTGGCTCGGCAGGGTAAATCAGGGTGTTGAATGCCAGGGAGCAGGGACACCTCCTGCCCACTCCTCACTGCACTACCAAAATTAGGGGCACTGTGCTGTGGGACAGAGATCATCACCCAGATGTTCAGCTACCTGACCAGAGGATGAAGTGTTCCCCTCCTAACCTTTGGTGGTTTCTCTGTGATCACTATGCTTCTGTAAAAAAACCACTGTCAACTGTCACCCATTTTCTACATTATCCAGCAGAAATGTATTTAATTTAGTTCCTTCACAGGAAAGCCTGCTTGCACTCTTCTGCCTATATCATGATAAGGAAACTTTTATTAACTGAGTTCAAAGCATAAAACAAAGGAAGAGCTGGCAAGAAATCTTGGCTTCCCTCCCACCCCCAATGTGAGTACTAGTAGGTAGCAGTGGGGAAAGAAAACACTGCAAAACAAAGCACAGAAAATATAGTACAAGTTTACCATGCCAGCCCAAATTGGAGCTCTGGTTTTGCTCAGCTGAGACTCTGTTCTGAAGATGCCATCTATGAACCCACTGGTGACACAGATGGTGCTGAAGGCTATCTGGAACATCCCCAGCACAACCATGTTCCTCTGGTTAAAGATGAAATACCGATACCGATCCATTCTGCCCTGATTCCCACATAAACCTCTGAACACGGAGACTGGCGAGCTGCGCCAGGGCCTTCCAGATCGGGAGGGCAGCTCTTCCTAGGCAGGAGAGAGAGAAGGGACGGGACCATCAGCACGGCCGGTGCGCGGGACGGCGCAGAGCTCCCTGCCCAGCCACCGAAGGCAAGCGGCCTTTTGGGAGCCCCGGGGCTGTGCCCGCAGGTGACCGCGACACCACCCCCGAGGTTTCTGGCGCGGAATGCGAGATCCTCTCCTCAGCGCCCACCGCCGCCCTTCTCCCGCCGGGCTTTCTGCTGCCCGCAGAGGCGCGGGGAGTGCCCACGTTCCGCCTCTTCTGGAAGTCTCCAGGAAGGCTCCCTTGGGGCAGCCCCGATACTCCCTGGCCGTGGCTGCTGCCGGTCACCGCTCGCCCTCTCCAGACACGGCTCCAGCCCCGTCTCCCCCGTGTCCTCCCGTGTCCCTTTGTTCCGTCCCGATCCCGCTGGCCGGGAAGCGCCGCGCCCTCACCTGCAGCGCCACCGGCCCGGCCGGCACTCGCCGAACAGCGCCGNCGGGCCGGGCCCCACGCAGGGCCGGGGCTCCTCCGCCCGCCCCTCCCGCCTCGGCTGCACCGGGAGCGGCCGCCCCGCCCCGAGTGCCTCGGGCTGCCGGGACCGGCTCCTCCACCCATCCCTGCTCCGCAGCAATTGCGCCTTTTCGCTCTTTTCCCCTTGCAGCCGTGAGTGCTGCTTCACACGACACACAGGTGCAGTACTGCGGGTGCGGGAAAGCGGCACGTGTTGCTTAGAGGTCTTGTTGGATGCCACATCGCTGGAAGTGTTCAACGCCAGGCTGGATGGGGTTTTGAGTAACCTGGTCTAGTGGAAGGTGTGTCTGCCCACAGTGGGGAGCAGAACTAGAGGATCTCTAAGATCTCTTCCAATCTAAACCATGTTGTAAGATTTCATGAAATCTATATATACTGTTAATGACTTGTGTGATCAGTTTTTTAGATGGACAGGCAAAGGTTCCCCTGGCACATCGGTGCCCACTGTGCTGGAAAGAGCAACAGAACCTGTGCTGTTCGACAGAAAAGAGCTTGGGGTGCCACTGATACAGCATGAGCAGCGTGTGCCCAGGTAGCCAGGAAGGCCAGAGGCATCCTGGCCTGGATCTGGGAGAGAGTAGACAGGACTGGGAAGTGCTCATCCCCCTTACTCGGCACTGGTGAGGCCATACCTCAAGTGCTGTGTTCAGCTCCACCCACTTTAAAAAGGATTTTGAGCTGCTGGATGGATCATGTCCAGAGAAAGGCAACAAGGCTCACGAGAGGTGTAGAAAACAGGTCTTACCTTTGAGGGAGCTGGGCTTATTGAGTCTCAGGAGGAGGCTCGGGAGGAACCTCATCACTCTGTACAACTGGCCCAAAGGAGGCCACAGCGAGGTGAGGGTCAGTCCTGCCGTGTCTGCAGTGGGAGGACCAGAGAAAATGGCCTTAAACTGAGATAGGTGAGATTCAGATTAGATATTAGAAAAAATTTTCACTGTTAGGGTGGTCAGGTGTTGGAATAGGTTTTCGAGGGAGGCAGTGGAGTAATGATCTCTGGAGGTGTTCAAGAGCCATCTGGGCGATGTGATTTAGGGATTACAGTGGAAGAGGCAGGTGGATGGTCGGACTGGATGACTTTGAATGTCTCTTCCAACCTCGATGATTCTATGATAGCGGACGAGATGGAGAGGAACTAACAAGGGAAAAGCATCCCCCCCCACTTGGATCCACTGGGATCCTTCAAACAAAATGATACAAGACCTCTGGACACCTAGCTCAGGTGCTAAACCAAACCAAAATACCACCTGAAGCCCGTGTTATGTGCTTTGAAAGAGAGGAGTAAGAAAAGCAGTGGAGGTGCTAGAAACAACCAGTGAGGGGTGTCAGGTGTTCATTCACTATTTATGTAATGTGGGCTAGAGATGTGTGAAATCCTGCTCCTTTGCATCACCAAAAACTGTGTTCACACAGGATACAAGGAAGGGGGAGAGGTCAAAGGATGCCCAAAACTCTGACACACAAATAACAAGGAGAGATAATGGTTTTCTGTTGAATATTTTATTTTTGCATTGCCTTCATAGCGCAATTAAAGCAATCTTTAAAATTCACTTATTACAAATGTTTGTCAAGTCTGTTTTTCCCCAGAAACACTTTTCTTGCTTCCTTTTGCACATACGCCCAAACACACTATAAAAACCTCATTCATAACATCAAAGGAAGGGCAATCATCATTCATGTAAACATCTTTCTTAGAGTTATCCATTTTTTAAAAGTCATGAATAAACTTACAGATGTTCAGTAAGGCTCATAGTTCGAGTACAAATGTCATAAAATACCTATCAAGTACTGTACACAAGTTAAATACTCTGGGGTTAACTGTTAACACATGTATAAGCTTACCCCAAAGATTATTCTTTAGCACTTAGTTCTTCAGAACAGAGACACCCAGTAATTATGGGCTAAAGAGTATTAAAATAGCAGAAGGCCCAGCAGAAACTGTTAAGTAATACACAATTTTATTCCGGATCTTAGCTCAGAGTTAAATTTGTTACAGCTGCAGTAGGAAAAGTTTTCAAGAAGGGAATCTGCAGAAAGGAGGGATGGGTCATTTGTACGATATCATGAAGAGACAAGCTGAGAGGTACATCCTGAAAATGTGACTAGCCTTGCTATTGCAATTATTTATGGCAGCTGCATGTAATCATGTAATGCTGCATAAGTATTTCCCCAAAGAGCAGAAATGACCACTTGTAATTTTAAGGATCATTTGTTGCATCTCCCCTTCAAAAAAACCAACAAAACAACTATCTACTTACCAGTATTCAGTTACACTTGCATCTTACAAAAAGATATCTCTTTAAATCTGGTTTGGATCTTACTGGAACTTTTTTGTTTAAATATTCATTCTACCATGAAAATGTTTCATACGAACATCATTTTACATACAAATGTTAAAACTTGTGAAGCAGGTCTTCCCCACACTCATGATTTTATGGCTTGAACATTTAATTGCTCATAGTTTTTGTATAGATATTTCTCCTAGGGGGAAAAAAGTTACAGTAAAAGGGTAAAGAGAAAAAGGGCAGAAAGTTCCACTGCCCTAAGACAGAGTAGGGTCCGTTCAAGAGAAAGTGACCTTAGTGTTCAAAACCTTTGATCTGGGGCAAGTAAACACACACTCAATCTTGCACCTTTTTATTTTCTTTAAAAAAAAATCCCTTATAAGACTGCTTAGAAATTCTTTGTCCAAAAATATACTTCTCATGTTTCCATTACATGAAGCAAAAGGAACAAGTTCACTGCAGGTGTAGCCCATTTCCACTCGCAGATGAAGCTGCTCCCACGCCTGCTTTCCTTGCTTGCATGCTCTGGGCACACAGCAGAACAGTGGAATGGAGGAACAGGCAGCACCCCAGCATGTAAGGAGATACTTGAGGAACACTGTTTCCAAAGCAATTTGGTTTTTTTAAGTGCTTGGAGGTGAAGTCCTCAGGCAGGCACAGCTCCAGCATTTCTGCTGAGCCACAGGAGAACAAAGCAGCAGACACACAGCTCTCTGTAACGTTACCTCATTGCAGCGGCAGCGTTTTCCTAAAGAGCATCAGCTGGATGAATGGACACAAATCAGGGGGCTCTGGGACAGAAGCCACACCTCTGCACCCTGGCACAACCCAAGTGGTGAGCACTGGCTCGACTGGAGGACAAGGACACACAGCTGGCAAGGAAACAGAACAGGGGCAATTTCCATAATTTCTGAGTTTCTCTTACCAGGTGGGATATGTTGGCTACTCTGCTCCTCCAGTGCCTGGCAGAGGGTGAGAAATCCCTGACGGAGCTCCTGTTTCTTGCAGAATGTTTTGCTTCTGGCAACACGCTACAGGACCCCGGAAAGAACCCACTGCCACCAGCGTGCAACACTTTCACATCCAGAAAGGCTGTGCCAAGGACAAGCCTGGCTATTGCTCCTGAAACATGCAGCCTCACTCCATGGCCTCCCAAGGCTCTCAAAACCTCCCCAGGAGCTTCACCTGATTGATAGCATGGGCCATCCTAGCAGCTATCGTGGCAACCATGGAAAAAGTCAAAAAGCTTTCACAGCTGGAAAGCCATTTCTGTGTATTTCCTTTGACTTTCAGTAGTCAAGATTTACAGGTATTTATGTAGGGCAAGTTTTTATAATTACTATTTTAAAAAAAGGAAAAAATGCCTTTTCAGGTTTGTTAAAAGAAAATCAGGATCCCCAAAAGTAAAATTATAGCACAAGACTCAACTTCAGACACCCCCTCCAAAACCTAAACCCTTTTCCTTCTTATCCAGAGGAATGACCCCAGCAGCAGACAGCTCTCAGCTGCAACTTTTCTGGCTCTTGTCTCCAAGAGCAGCCACTTCTTCAGACAATAAAGCTTCTGCATTCTTGGTGACAAAATCCTGTGCTGCCATCACAGGAAGATCCACTTCAGATTTTATTTTTTTTAAAGAGATGATCAGCAGCCTCTAACACAGGGTTATACAAGATTCTCATAAAGGAGCTCAAGTAACCCTCCCATCACAGAGAAGCCACGTGGCAGCACTGCAGACCAAAGGCAGATGTAGGGAACTGATCTGTACCTGAAAAATGCAGCAATTCCAGGTTTTCCTATGCTATTCTTTAGTCACAATGGGTATCCCAAGAGCCAGCCATTCACTCAAGCTCAGCTGACAGGCATCTCCTCCCAGCTTCTGTGCTGACAGGAAAGGTCTTTGGCCAGATTCTAAGAAGTGGAGCTTCTTTACTTATTGCATATTCACCAGTAGTCAGCTGCATCCTACAGACCCGAGAAGATTGCTGTGCAAGGTGATGCTTCCTCTGCCCCAAATGAAAACTGTGGTTGGGTGTGGGTCTTGTGCCTATGGATATGTCATCTCACTGCCAATGAGGAGCTTTGTGAAGCTGGTCTTGCTCTCCAGTGAGCCCCAGAAACTAAGCTGCAACACACTGACCAAGTTAAGGCATTATTTGGAGTTTGTAACAAACCTGTGTTTGAACCAGGAGCTGCCAACACACACCTCTGAAGGAACACACTGAGCTCTTTCACCACCCAGTGGCAAAAGCCATCCCAGCCATCTCCACTCTAATAGACCAGGAAGAGAGAGAAAACAAAGAGTTAAAAGGCTTGATCCTGAATTAAGCCAAAGCAGCTCCATAATCACAACTTTTACAGAAGGTTGGTCGCTGAAGAACAGAGCTATAGAAGGACCAACAGATTTTACAGAGCTGAGAAGGACAGCAGAGGTAACAGAGACAAACAGCCACAGCTGGGGCATGCAACCTATCAGGCCACACACATGTACAAAAGAATCTGCTTCACTCTCACCAAATTTTTTGAGAAGACACAGGATACCTCAGTGCCTTTTTTTTCCCTAGAATTTCCCTATTTTAGGATACAATCTTCAAGCCTGATGCATAAGGAGCACCTATGTTCTATTTATCTCAAAATCAGGCAACATGAAGACTGAAAAATCTATTAAAACATAAGCAACTCCACACAAAGAGGAGATTAGCAGAGGAATTGAAGACTGATCAGAAATGAAGGCGAAGGAACTCTACAGATCAGAACATTTTAAGCACAATTCCTAAGTGAGCACAGAGAGGCCAGCAGTCCAAAACAGGTAAACAAGACTGTGGGAGTTACCATCCATTCCCAGCAGGGTTCAGTCATATCTTCCCTTTGCTCTTTCCTGCACCAAAACTCAAGCCTCAGCTTTGCAAACTTCATGATCCTGGAACAATAATCCCCAGGATACACGTGAGAGCTCCCTGCCACAGGCTTTCCTGTGAGGGGCTGATGACCTAAAGTAACGACCCGAGGCAGAATGGGAAAGATGAAGTCACGTCTATTTCTTGTTGAGAATCATTTACTGAAGCTGAGCAACTGACTGACTTTGCCAACTCTCCCTCACCTGTGAGGTTAGTTGTGTTCCTGCACACTCAGGTGAGACCCTGAGCTGTCACCTCTGCCGTGGAGAAGACGTGGAGCTGTGACCTGAGTGTCCAGCATGAGGAGATGGGAGGTGCCACAGCTCCCTGCAGATCACTGCTGAAAGAGTGTCACAATACCCTGAGCTTGCCTGATCCCTGCCCCAGCACAGGCACAGAGTAGCTTCTGTGCAAACTGAAATGATAAGGTGATGGAAAATGTTTGTGAGCAGCCACAGGGACTAAACAGAGCCCCAGGTTCTTAAGAGTAATTCCCAACTTTCCTCAGGTACCAAACAAGGATTCTCAGACTGCACATAACAGCAGCCTCATCCTTCTACCTGCAGGTACCTAAAACATCCTGTCTGCCCAGCTCCCCAGACAGCCAGACACCTCCAACAGTTCAAGCAAGCAACCAAAACGTGTTGCAATAGAAAGGTAAGTCTGATTCCCAAATCACTTATGTTACATATATACAAACTTTTTAAAACTACAAACATTTAAAGAAATTGTTGCAAATGCATTTGAGTTTCTCCTAAGCTGCTAAACCCAAAAGAGAACATCAGAGTCCCAAAAAGGCTCCAGAATCTAGACCAAGACAATACATTATTTCTTTCTTATTTAGCATTAGGCAAGACCAGTACAGTATCTGAAAAAACACACAATTTCCCTACCCCTGAAAAACCCCAGAACATAGCCCTGAAGATGAATATTCACAAGCCCCCACTGTTGGCTGCAACAAAGCTATGGACTGACTGCTGTTTCTAAATATGAGCATTGAGTGATGTTTTTACATTCATTGTTTGTCTTTCAAAAACAATATTTTAATATCCTCTCTTTTTTTAAAAAAAAAATCTTATTTTCATACCTCATATTATATTAATTTACTGTGTCTTAAACCAGTACTAAAAGATGGCTATAAGGCTATGTTTTTCTGTCAAGTGAACACAGAAAAGATACAGCTCTCCTTCACCAAGGACTACAGTCTGCCCCCAGATACATGCTCCTCCTTTCAGAGAATCCATGGGAGATCCAAGAATCCTTTGCCTTGAGAACTGGCCACTTGAACAGGTGAGATACACAAACCAACTCATGGACAGTGATGCAAGTAATGTGCTTGCCTTCCAGAACATGTACTTCTGGAAGTCTTTCAACAGCAAATCTGTTTTCTCCTTTTCACAAAATCTTCATGCAAAGAACAGCTTCATTTGCATGTCATAATAATAAATTAAATAAAATAAGCCAGCCATACAGGCTAGATAAATATTAGGTTTAGACATGTTGCTATACTATTTAGAGAGCCACAGAGACCAACACACAGCACTCTCACATACACACACAAGCCTTTCCACTAGTTAGAAAGGATTTTCTCCTGCAAAAGAGGATTTGTAGAAAGAACGACGTTCAGACAAGAGGAAAGGGGAGTTAAAACCCAGCCTCCTATATGCTAATAAATAAACTGCTCTATTGCAAGATTCAGATCAAAGGTTTAGAAAGGCAAAATTATGCTACTATTAGAGAATATCAAAATATTACTGTTATCATCACAAGTGGCATATATGCAAAATGCAGTTGCACAATAATGCCTAGGCAGATAGAGAGCAACACTAAGTCTGCCGACTAAAAGTGAACGATTATACCCATTTTAGTTTCTTTCTAGTCTTTTGGCATCTTTTCATATGGTGCAAAAGCAGAAGCTACCAAAGAATACCACACCTTGTATAGAATATTAAATAATTTCTTCAGATAAGACTGGTGCAATGCTAGCTAATTTTTAAATCTGCTATGAGTAACACAGTCAAACCAAGATAGTATCCAAGAAACTTATCTCTTAACACAGAATGCAAAGTTATGATGCAACAGCATGAACAATCCCTGGTTGTCCAGTTTTCAGTATAAAGGTAGTGCATAGATCCAAGTTTCTGTTTCAGTTTGCTGACTGCAGAAGGCTCCCATGTCACTTTTGCTGGGCAGCCTGGAAAGCTTTCAGTTCCAGCTGGTACCACTCCGGTGCTTCTGGCCCGTTCTGTCCCACAGGGTTGTGATCGTACCCGTAAGCCACTGTCAATTCCTCGTCCTTCTCCACCGCCCTGATGGTACGGATACACTTGATGGGCCCGAAACGAGGATGAACAAACCTAGGGAAGAAACCAGCTCTGCTAGGCTTGGCTGTCAATTCACACACTCTACTTTTACAGTCTCAGAATTCACTCACTTCACAGTAATACTGCATAGTCTGAATCTGAATTTGCAGATTTGAGTCAACCTCATAAAGATTTAAGAATACGAGCAAAAATATTGATTTATCAAAGCATTGGTAGTTCAGCAAATACAGTGCAGTTTTAGCCAAGCTAGGATCTAGAGAGCTGTAATTATGCATTTTTCCATCAAGAACTCATAAACTTCATGATAAAACTAACAAGTTGCACACTTCAAGATACTCTGTGGTGTAAGTCCCAACAGACATCAAACACCCATAACGCTAGCCCATTTCCAACTCAGCCCAGGGGAGCAAAAACTCCTTCAGTGCTTCAACTCTTCACTCCCAGCCCCCCACTGCTCCACCTCCAGCTGCCCAGGGACTCCCTGTGAGCCCAGACAGGCAGGCTGTACCTTCTACCCCAACACAGAGGGCTGTACTCACGGCTCATAGGTGCAGTTAGGAGTGAAGGAATGGTTGGCCTTATGCCCCAGCGAGGCACAGTACTTGGCAGCGTGGTTGTAGGGCTCTGGCACGTCTATGACTGTTTCATCATCCAGGGATATTGTATTTCCATTGAGGGCCCAGTCTCTGCTGTCTACCTAGTTTGCAAGGCAAAAGTCCAATGTCTGTGTGGAGGGGTCAACTTTGTCAGCAGTTTGAAAGCCAACATTCAAAATATATGCAAATAAAGCTTTTCATGGGTGTTAAGTCATTAAAAAAAACAACCCACACATTTTTAATCTATACATAGGTGAGCATACACTTTCTGTCAATTAAACTCTATCATGTTAGATCAAGGGTGGGAAGGTGGTAGGTGTAAGATCCTACTATGAAAAGAAAATTTCAGAAGGAGCAATGAAAATTCAGACTGACTTTTTTCTTTTCTTTACCTCCTGGTGTGTAATTCGCACTCCATTATAGAAGGACATCACTGTACGGGCTTCTGCTGCTATTTTTGAAAACAATCCTTCTCCAGCACTGGAAATGAGAGAGACATCTACATACACTCTACAAGAAAAACAGGGCATGGAATTAGTGACTGGCTGCAATCCCAATTTTTAAGAAGTACAACACTACTGGGATAAAGCCTAATACTTTAGTATAACAATAAAGCTAATAACAACAAAACACAATTATTATTACTACTACTACTACTATTATTATTATTATTATTATTCAAAACCTCTATATGGAACTCCTTTCCCTTCTTCTTTTCCACATGTTCTCTCTATTTTGTCAAAACTGAGATTTGGTGGGAAGTTTGGGCTGACTTGGCAAATTTTTATTTCTTTTAAACTGCAATTTACTATTAGTCCACAATGATGGCTTCAATTCAGAACACCCTCAATAACATACCAGAACCCCAGAAGTCCCCACCAAGCTGGAGTTGCTGGTATGTACATGCACTGAGGAGCAAGAGCTCTCAAGGTGAAGCACCACACCTTCAAGTCCTCAATGCAAATTAAGCAAGAGTTTTACTAATCACTTATTTAGATGTATCAGAGTATCAGAAAGGGCATACAGTTGAGCTACACACAGAGCAGGGCTTCCATTTTACAAACCCTTACAAATCTTTTAAGTTTTAGATGAGAAAAGGCTTGCAAAATTAGGCCCTAAAGAGGTAACAGTAAAGAAATATGGGGAGAAGAAAAAAAAGCTTACCTCTCTGATTCATAAGGATCAGGAAGGAGGGCATTTGTAGAAATGCAGGATGAAGTAGATTTGTCAAAACTGTATACTGGGCCTAAAAAAATCAGAAATCAATGAAGAAAATAAACTAATTGGCAGTACTGAGACTATGCAATCCTTAACTTAATCAAGACATGCAAAATTTAAATTTTAATGAATGCAAAAAATAAATGTTACACTTCCAAAAAAAGGTATTAAACAGAACTGCACCTGTAAAAAGCCTTAAGTGAGATACTGCCTCTTGATTATTTTTCCCCTCAACATTCTAGAGTAACAGTGCTAACACAAAAAGGTGATGCATATGTTCTTTACATTGCCAACTTGTAGAGGAGGACTGGAAAATCTTTCAAAACTGACCCTCCTAGTGTCTCTAAATATACTTTAAAAGTAAAGCAAAATTTAAAAGGATATATTCAATAGCTCATTAAAAAAAAAAAGAAAAAAAAACCAAAACAAAACCTTGATTATTTCAAAGATGAAATATTTTCTAGTCCAAGTCTTGAACAGACTTCAGCCAGAAGATAATATTCAGTAATCAGAATTGCTACAGTCCTTTATTTCTTGCCATTAATAAGCAACTCAGTGGTACAGCTCGAATTAGATGCTTACACACCTCTCCCCAATGCCTGAGGACTATTTTGGAGATAGATTAAGAAGCAGGTGAAAATAAGATGGGAAAAAATACCACAGAACAGAATACTAAAGGCCTTTGCCCCTGGTGTTCAGGATCTGTCCTGGCTGAAGGCAGCTACTTCCTGAGTGTAACTTCATCCTATTTATAAAGCACAACTGTACTCTCTTAGAAAATAAGTTTTAAGTTAAATTTTGACTTGCTATCATAACTGAGCAATTTTAAAAATAAATTCACATGCATTTGCTTGTCAATACCTTTTCACTGAGTTTTATTTGCCTATTTCATATAAAGTGAGACAATTTTTGCTGGCAGAGCAATTAAAAGCATTAGCACAGTCCCTGCTTGTTACTGCAGCTTGACCCATACTCCTCCAAGACATCACAAACACCTCAGAACAACAAACCCACTCTTAGAAACACAGGTTCAAGCCACTGCAGAAGGCACCATCCTGTCCCTATGCACTTCACAGCCACCTTCTGTCAGCAGAACCAGACCCACTGAAGGGTGCTGGTGAATTAGACCATTACACAATGACTGAATCTGATTCACTAACTCCAATCTCAGGCCAGAAATGCAGGTGCCAGAACATTCACACTGCAAACATTGACTTGCACAAACCCAGCTGACAGAGCTACAACCAAATCAGGGCCTCCCTCTCCTCTTGCAGTTACTTCACTAACTGTAGCTGTGCCACCACTATCAGGGTGAATGGAGCAGGTTTTCCAGCTGCTACAGAGGACAGTGGGGTGTGTGACGAGCAGGACTGTGCCCATGAGCACAGGAGTGAGAGAAGGGCTATGAAATGCAGTTGGGCAGGACCACGCAGAGGGCACTTCCCATCTGTTCCCAGACCACCCTCCCCTCTACCCAACTCTGTGGCTTGGACAAAGGGCCCCTCACTAATGGCCTGTGTCATCAGAGCCAGTCTCCACTGTGGAACATCACAGGAACAAAGCTGTCTGCAACCAAAGGCTGGTGGCAGGAATACGAGTTTGTGTTACTGAACTTACTGCCTGGTACTACTTCAAATTGAGGTTTCCCATCCTCAACAGCTGTCAGAGTTGCCAGCTTTGCTTCTATCATTTCTCCATCTATAAACCTTCCATAATAGGCAGTCTTTCCATCAGGATACACATAGGCTATTTTCTCTCCAGTCATCTCTCCTTCTTCATTCACTTCTCCCACAAGGCTGCCTCCATCCTGAGAGCAAGAAAGAAAAGGCAAAGCATTTAGTTATACTTTACTATCATTGATGCCTAAGATTTTTAGCTTTTTATATTTTCCATGTATTTATAGTTTTGTTGATGGCAAATGCGTGGCTGTAGCTTCTAGTACTTTTCCTACCCTTTCCCCCTACATTTAGGAACAATAAGCTAACCTTCTGAACACATTCCTAAAATCTTTAGTCTTACTCCAAGAAGAGTACCAACTACAAGGACGTTCTGTTTTCCAACCAGAATCTGGACCAGGCCAACAAAAGTGGGGCAAAAGAAGTCTGCAGAGCGCTTCCAGTGGGGCAGAACCCCAGAAATTATTACCTAATCAACTAACCTCTCAATTGGACAATATATGATAGTTATACTAATTAACAAACCTTAGGAAAATGGTGGAATTACTGTACATGTGTGGTTTTCACCATATTGAATACCTAAAAGCTTTCAAGTGAAGGTTTGCTTTAATATTCACTCTAATGTTGTTGGAAAGATCTATTGTATTTTCTAGGCAACATCTCAGTAAAAGAAAAGGGTTTTCCCCAACTTTTTAAAAATGCAACAGTAAGTTCAGATGTGAAATTATGAAAATGAGGGAGAAACAAACACATGAAGAAGCTGGATGAAGTCATTCCAGTTAGGATAAAACTGATTTTCTATATTGTTTGGAATAGGCAAAACCCAAGGTCTTTCCTTTCATGTGACACATATATTCAACTTCACTTGGTGAAAGTTTAATGTGTACAGTGGCAAAACGAGGACCAAAGCCACACAGATGTCCAAGTTTGATTACCGTGATACTGTGCTGGAGGAAAAAAAGATTTAACACTGCCTCACTAATTCAGGGTACCTCTAAAGACTTGAGCCTATTAAGGAAAAATGATTCCTGGAAAAATTATTTCTAGAATGCCCCTCAATGTCAGGTGGTAATCAGTGAGAACAACTGTTTGTGGAAAGCATCAACAGCAGCACTCTTCCTCTCCAAGGTTTATGCATTTCAGCCCTGGGCTTTGCCATCTGTGATTTGCCTGCAGCTCAGGTTAGGTCTATTTCCAGAACTGCACAATGAGATGCACACATTAGCACAGGTCTAACCACTTGTTGGAGGTTAGGATTTTTCCTTTTGTTTCTTTCTCTTCTCCCATCTTTTGCTACAAAACAGTAACTATCGATACTTAAGAGAACAAAAGATGTGGCTGGGAGGAGGAGCAAAGACACCCAGATCTTGGCGGTGGTCAGAGGGGAAACAGGCTGCAGTTGCTGTGGGGAGAATTCACCACCACTTGTGAGGCTCCTGCAGTCTTCTCCTACCATGAGTAAAGCTCTGCTTGTGTGAGCAGCTGTTGCTCTGGAACCTTATTAACAACCTACCTCACTAAAAGACCCCTCACCATCTACTGGGGTGCGGCAGGGGAAACCCTGGGACCCCAAGCCCCTCTGAGGGA
>VZRX01009052.1:0-10033 GCA_013398075.1 Notiomystis cincta | reverse complement strand
TATATATGTATATGTACGTGTACACATATATGTATATTCTAATAAAGAACTGTTGTTCCTTTTTCTATACCTTTGCCTGAAAGCCTCGTCATTTCAAAGTTACAGTAATTTGGAGGGAAGGGAGTCGTATTTTTTCCATTCCAAGTAAGGTTCCTGTCTTTCAAACCAGACACACTTTCAAACTGGACACCACTTCGAGTACTTATTTCAAAAAAGACAAGGAAGCATCTCCAAATAACACCCTGGAGCAAGACCAGCAGGTGTCTTGTGGAAACAAACTGATTTATAACAAGACCACTGTGTACAGGCTCTATTTCAAAGTGACACCATTTTATTCAGCTCCAAGGATGAAAAAGTTTCAAGCATGCTATAATAGGGAACAGTGAACCTTAAGTCTGGGAAAAATATTGTCCACAGAGTCATGAGGAAACAACTGGCTCCACGGCAAAGGAGTTTTTTTTGGAACATCTTACATCCTTTAGTCTGGCAAGATGATAATGATAAACAACCTCTAATTATCCACATTTCCAAAAGGTACAGCAATACTTCATCAGCTGGAAGATGAAGCAGGAGATACATGAAGTGAAGGGTCAGCTGTGCGTATTTTATACACTAGGACTGAAAAACTTTTGGCAGTGTACACCAAGCATTTGCTGATCCTAATACATGCTTAATGGCAACAGTGAAAGCCAGTAAACAAAATGAACAGCCAGTGGTGGTAAGCATTTAGAAATCAACCTGCAAGTAAAGTTTGTGCTATATGTAGCACAGAATTAGACTGGGTTTTGACCAGCAGCCTTATTACATGCAGACATTACCCTCTTCTTGGCACACGTTAAGATTGAAAAGTTCAGCTCTGCTGTGTAACATTGAATAGGAATTATATTTCTAAAAAATTTGCATCAAAAACTCCCTAAAAACTGTACAATGGCCATTGCCTTAACTCACATAGCTGTAAAAGAACATCAAAGTTTAAAAAGAGAAATAAATGGCTTGCTTAATTAGCAAATCACTTGTCCACAACTCCACTCAGAGGCACAGCTCTCACACCGGTTAACATCTGATGTGTTGGGCAAAGCCAGACTTCACAACATAGCCTCCAGAAATGGAGACAAAGTCTCTCCTCCTACTTTAGTAAGAGCAGCAGGTTGCAATAACTGGCACGGCTTCCGTGCTCCTCACCTGCAGCCAGCACTACAAAGTGGCAAAATCATTAGTCCAGCCTTCCCAAAGAGATAATGAATAAATTGTCAGACATCTTATTTTTACATTACATACAAATTATATCTAAATGCACTTCCAAGGGACTGGGTTTCCTGGAAGATGAAAATGGTGGAGAGCATCTTGCAGCTTCACTGAATCTCATCTACCAGGCAAACATTCAATACCAAGAACTTGTAACTTTGTGTTGGATTATCCAAAGTCAGAATGCACGGATCTTTTACCCAGATCTGTCTGTGCTGCTTTTCAGATAGCTGGGTCATGGTGGGTATTTGTTTCAGCTGGAGAGAAAGGAAAGGTAATAATTCTGCAGTAAGGAGAGCAAGCGGTCAGGTTTACCGGGTAATAAATCCAACAGACTCCATGTCGGATGTTGTCTTTATACTGCCCTTTGAATATCAGCCGCCCATCGCTGTCGTTCTCCTGCGCTGGGCCATTCAGCTCTCCATCTATGTAGGTGCCATGAAGGACCACTCCATCCTCGTAGGTGTAGATTCCCTGGCCTTGCAGGGCATCGTCAACGTAGTACCCCTCCAGGGTGCTGGTGAAGAGAGAAAGAAAACAGCAGTGGAAAACTGTTCACCCCTCAGGGGTGAACCCAAAGCCTCAATACACTGGAACGCCAAGGTGAAAACCAGGAACTTGTTTCTATGGAGCTCCAAAGGCAGAAAACAACTTACAGCACCCTTTCCTCAGGGTGTGCTGCATGGACACAGCATCACTCATGTCAATCACATGCCTGGCATCTTCTGTAGGCTGGAATAGTCAGCAAATGGACACTCCTGGTCAAAGAAGGAATTCTTGCTCAAGCAGGCTACTCTCACATTAGGATTTTCTACCTGCTATGTGTGGACCTCCACTGACATGTCTCTGGAGAGATGCAACTGAGCTTCTGTACACATGAATTATGACAGGGCATGAACTGCAACCTGCCACAGTTCACAGTCAGCTCCCCAGCAATACACTTAGAAGCCATTTGTACAGATCCCGCTAAAAGCAGTCATTTTTCATGTAATTCTCTTAAAATCTAACACAGCCTCTCAAACAGAACTAGTGCTGCACTTGGATTTAAACAAAAAAACATTTCATTTTGGTTTTGCCTTGCAAACCCTTTACTATCACCATAAAAGAGAGTCTATTCAGATATCTCTTTCTCATGTTAGCATTAGCATAAGGGAACACAACCTGTTTAGGTTTTACTTCAGCACACTTATCTAACAGCCAGCTGTCAGCATACACATATTTTAACTGCATAATTCTTTTTCAAATGCAGACATCTAAGGTATAAGCCCAAACAGTGTCTGTGAGCACATGACTCTACATGTTTTACAACACAGATTTGCAAGAGTTGTGGAAGGAATATTTTTTTCAGAATTCACTTTCTCGTTTCTAAAGCTTCATGCTCTGTTTTTACATAACTTTGGCAAGCTAGATGAGGTTTCCATGGGAAAACACATTACAATAAAAGCCTCAGTGCACACCAGATGCAAAACAAGAAGGGGCAGGAAAACTATTTTACTTTTCAGTCAAATGGATTTCTCAATCCAGGTTGCTACAGAGCTGTACAGACAGCTATGGCACTACAGCACAGAGAAGGATGAGGGAACCACCAGAAATCAGTGCCCTTACTTAACTATAAATGATGCCACTTTCCCCTCCAATTTATCACAGATCACTAGATTTGAATTCCATTGTAGTGACAACACACACAGTGCGCACATGTAGGATTACTCTTTAAAAGAAGCAGCCACCCCCAGTTTATGTAATAAAAACCACCAAAAATCCTGTCTTGTTACCTTTAATTGCACTAGTTGAAGTTAAAACATTGCTAAATTACAACAGTGAAAAGAATATATTTTCTTTTACTGTAACTCAAACTTCTATGTTTTCTCTTTTTGTATTAAGCTCCCAACAGTGACCAAAAGATCCATCTCATCTAATGAAATCAAAAGGATGATACCTTAAAAAAGAAGTCTATGTCCTTCAAGCTCACCTAAAAAGTCAGGTTCTCTGAAACTTTTAGGCTGTTCAGAGTTTCTGGGTTGTTTCCACCCTGCTCACCACTTCACTCTTTTTAAGCTTTCAAAGTATGGTGTCTGCAGCCAGACACAATAATTGCAACTAAGACTTAACCAGCACAAAGATGAATAAATAGCTTCTATGTCTTCCATAAGCACAACCTTTTTAATTCCTTTCCATAAGCACAAACCCTATTTCTCTGGTTTGCTTCTCAAATGATCATACTTCTGACAACATGAATTCTACCAAAGTCAAGATTTATCAGATGTACCATCTTTCCATTACCCACTATGCGTAGAAGGGATTGAAGATACCCCTTATCTAAAAATTAAACCAGTGATATGAATTGGGTGGAGGGAAATACTTACTCCAATATCCTTCCAGGGATTAAGTTACTATGGATAGAGACTGATCCATTCATCTCTTGCTCCCTCTATATGGGAACATTGAAGACTTTTCCCCTAAAGATAACAGTTTTCTACTGTGCTCTGGGAGATGTCAGTTTACAGGAGTTTCCAATTAAGGAGGAAGGGCAGCTGCAGCTCTGTGCCAAGCACCATTCTTATGCCTGCCTTTATAGTGCAAAGTGATGTACAAAGTACACTTCAGAAGCACTGGCACCAAGGAAAGTTCAAGTCCACAATCCAAAACAGGGAATATGCCAGAGGTGAAACTTCTCTCTCTTAAAGAATATGCTGTGATTTGTTGCATTTTCTTGAAGGGGGAGGAAAAAATCAACTGGTATTTCATTCCAGGTTTCCATTCCCTTCAATAATCAACAGGAAGGGGGCAGCAATTCCAGTAAAGAGAAAACTTTCCTTGACCAAACAAGGCAGCCAGGCAGCCAGTCCTATCCCCCAACACTCAAAAAATGGGAATGCTTACACTGCAGCCCTGTATTTGACAGGACTCAGCTGCTCCCCAACAACAAAGCTACAGCAGTACAGCTGTCAGCCTTTACCCAACAGCCTGCAAGGGAAACACACCCACAAGTGCTAAAACCAGATAGCTTGCTGGACAAGATTCTGCAAAGGATTCTGTTTTGAGACATTTTTGATATTTACTGCTCAACTTCATGAACACACAGCCTTGCCCATGGCACAGTTAATGGAAAGAGTGTGTCCTGTTTTATGCCAGGTCATTCTTACAACATGATTCTTGAACCATCCATTTCAGAAAGCAACTTAGTCTTGCTAGCTGAGCATAGCTAGATAAATGGCATCTTCAGTAATTAGTTACTGCTCAGTTAAGGCTGCATTAGCTAAATTAAAATATATAATAGTTAATGAAAATATCCCATTTTCCAAAACCACACTGCAGACTATTTTTGCATATTTTCATTCTGCTAGTTCCTAAAGTCATTGGTGGCCAGCTATTCCAGGGTTATGAAAATTGAGAGAGAAAAAAAGAGAAGGGGGAGGAGAGAGGAGGGGAGCTGGCAACACTTAAGCAGCACAGAAAAGGCTCAACAACCTGACTCTTCCCACTGAATGCCACCTGTACCCAGGATTATGTGGAGGAGCAGCCCTACAAGCAAAACAGTGGGTCAGTTCCTCTGACTGTACCATCAGCAGCTACTCTGCTGAGATGGTCCACAAGCACAGAAACATTATGTTCATGTGTCAATAGAGATGCTGTCTAACAACTTAAACCAAAACTATTTTAGAGAACTCAGCTGCTGGGCAGTACTGATTTTCAGATACTCAAAGAAGATTTAATAAGGCCATTACCAACAACAGTGAGGATTTTTCTTCATCCAAGCTTGGAGGCCTAATCACTTTCTACATAACTGAATAAATCTATTATCTTTCTCATAAAAAAAGCCCACAATCCCCAGTACGAAGCAAGTGCAAAGGAAAGTACGGACAAGGAGCTGACTCACTGAGACAGCACAATACCTCTGCTCCTGCTCAGAATTTTGCTGAGCAGGAAGAGAGCAGAGCCGGCACGACTGTCACTTTAACAGCCGCTATTCATCGTGTCACCGACAGCTGCAACGCCACGAAGAATCGTGTCATTTTATACATCTGCTGCTCCTTTGGAGGAAGTTCAGAGTAACTGCACACAGGAATGCTGCACTGGTGGTGGTGGTGGGAAGACTTACAAGGTTCATAATGAGGATCGGAGAAGAAAACACAGGCAGAGGCACAGAGCAGACTGATTTCACTGTCACAATTCCCAGTGAAAAGAAGGGAAATTATAGGGGCTTTTCTGAAAGTAAATCAGGCCACAAGCAACTTGCAGAGGATTAACCAGGGCTGCTAACAAACCTGTATTTAACTCAGTCCTTTAACTGATAAACAATTTGACAAAGCAGAAGGCAAGCCTCTCTGTTAAGGTCCTATGTGTGTGCATGAGGCCTGGCACAGGGAGCTCCTGGTCCAGCTCCACTCTCTGTGTAGCTCTATAAGGCAAAGAAGTTCACCTGAAGTAATGAACTTTGGTGTCCAAGTCATTGTCAGCATGGTTTTCAATAGTTTTGACCACTTCCCATTTCCTACAGTTTCTAATCAGCTCATAACTTCACAGTGCTAAAAGAGCTCAGGCCACTGCACTCTCCCTCCAGGAAACAGCTACAGGCACCTCATTACACACAGAGCCATCACAGGAATGCCTACAGCAGCAGCAAACTTTTCAGCTACAGTTTTTAATGAGAAGTCTTATACAGAAACTCAGCAGTATACAATCAAGGTAGATTAGTTTTGCATTGCTACAAGCAAAAGGAAGAATACAGAAGAAAAATCGAGAAGTCAGAGTGTACCTTCCATCAAAAAAGAAGAATTTGCCTCGGCCATTCTTTTCTCCATGCACAAAATTTCCTTCAAATCTGTCTGTTGATGAATAAGTTACTGTACAGAATCCATGTGGCAGCCCATCATCATCTAGATGCCCTGAAATAAAATCCAAACAAAGAGCAACAAAACACATTAATTATTATACAAGATTTCAAACCTGCTCTCATTATGTAGCTGCTTGAAATGCAGTACCTCCCTAGCACAAAACAGTAATTCAGATCATTGCTGTTAGGAACAGTGATCAGACATTCTGTACAACTCAAGCTTGTACTTGTGTAACACATAGCTTAAAATAAAAATAGCAGATAAGTATAAAAGAAAAGGGATCAGAGATGGGAGAGAGAAATGAATAATAAGTAAAACTTGTTTCTGAAAGAAACAAGGTTTCTATTAACTTGTATTAATATAAATCTCCAAAAGGATAATAATTCTTTATCTAAACCACGTACTTATTGGTGACAACAGGATAAGAAAAGGTTCGATTTTTTTCTTTTGATAAACACATGCCTTTATGATAATGTGAGTGTGCCACCCTACAGCTGTATTCACAGGGATTTAAAGAAATAAAAGTATGTAATATCCCTAATGCTCTGCCCTTGCAGTATGTCAGTCAGCTTGGTATTTAACATTTTAAATGCTGTTCTCTAGTGCCTTTCCAATGTGTTCACTTTATATCCTGTTCTCACCCCTAACCAGATCAGTTTTCCCTACTACAGCTCTTACACGAGGGAAAGCAGAGTCAACACACTTGAATCCTCAACCTGCATAGTTTCTGTTTTACAGAATATAACTGGCCAACTCTACTAAGTTGAAGCATATTAAGGCTCCTATTGCATCTCTAACTGCCTCCTCAAAAGCAAAGGAAAATGACAGAGAAGTGTTTTAAAGGATTATGACTGCCTGGTTTAGCTGTGTGAACTCTGGCTGCAGAGCTCAGCAGGGCTGCTCTCAGCACAGGGACACACCTGGGTGGGTGCTTACAGCCCCCACAGTGACATTTTACCAGGTACAAACCTTGCATGAAAACTGTCAAATAAATAACAGCCAGCCTATGTTCCTCCACACTTCTAACTAAAACATTACCTCTGATTCCCCCAGTCTCCTGGTGAGGCATACACAGCCTACTAGAAATGATAGACAGAGCATGCACCCACTTCTTCAGGCTTCAGGCCAAGCTCTTCCCTGACCAAATCTGCCCTAAACTGAAAAGGTTCATCACACAAAAGGAAAGGCAGAAACAAACATCAGTGTCAGGGGGCCAATTTAAAGCCCAGGCTGATGCAGCAAGAAGAGGCACTTCAGTCCTACCAGACTGTGAGTCCTGTGCCCAGAGAGGGAACAAGTTGTGCAGACGTCACTGGGTATGGAAATGCACCTAGAAAGGTGTCCAGGAGAAAGTAACAGCGAGGAATATGAGCTCATCCAAGAGCCAGGATTCCCTCCCTCACTGTTCCCTTGCATGCTCCATGAAGTCACCTGCACATGACTGTGCTCTCACTTCAAGTCCCTAGTCCAAACTAGATTGAAAAAAATTAAAAGGTTAAGAAGCTAGCAAAACCAATCAGGCACTGCTTGTCAGTTCAAAGTGAGAGAAATAATACAGTAAAGAGGGAGAGCAAAAGGTGGAAGGAAAAAAGCTCTATCACTAAAGGCTTTTAATTACTTTGAAGAGGAACTCTTTAAACAGAAGCTGCTTTTTCCAAAAAGAATAAAGGCTTTTTTCCCCTCCCTTTCTGTCAGGACACCCCTTTTTGTAGAAAATTTAGCTAAATTTAACCAATTGTTATTAATGGTTAAATATTAATAACCAATAAATTGATGACAAATTTAACTAAAAGGTCAGTAACATTTCTGATGTGGACACCTCTTTTAGACCGAAAAACTGTGTCAACATTTACAGTTTTAATTAAGAGCCTTTTTAATTACGTTTTATCAATATAGAAGGGTACACTGGAGTAAGTTAACAAACCCTAAACAATACTGGTTTCCCTGTCACTACAGGGGCAAAACTTTTATAAAACACATGAATTTAAAAAATACACTGATTATATTGGTACATCATACTATTTAAAAAAAATACCCAAACAACAATAACAACAACAAAACCCTTGCAACTTTTTTCTCTGTGACTATTCAGCTTTGTCAAGATTTTGCTGGAATGCAAAGCCCAACACAAAAGCTGTCATGCTTGTACACAGAACACATCAGGACTTTTGCACAGTAGGATATAGACTTACCTCAGAGATTTAAATGGTCAGCTTTGATCCAATGGCCTCTATACAGGGTCTTAATCTCAGCCACAATACAAAGAATCCAATTATTCTAATGTGCTAGAAGTTTCTCCTTATAATAAAAAATAAAACCATCCCCCTCCACCACTGCAACAAAACACGAAACACAGTCTTCTCTTAGTCAAAAACACGGGGAAAAAAGCAATTTCAAGTTTCATAACATAAAAGCAACTTTTTTTTTTCTGTATAGCTGAGGCCTTTGGCTCTAATTCTGTTTCAGATTAAGTCAATGGAAAAAATCCTCGTTTTTTCATGGGGAGCAGTGTGTTCCACTTTCCTTTCTCAGCACTCTCCTCCATTTAAAAAAAATAAACCCAAAACGTTTAAACATATTTTTAAATTCTTGTAAAACCTCACTTTTCTTGCTTCATTAACGATGTCCCAGGATTTCCTCTTAAGCTCAGACAATAAACTTTTCAAGACAAGGAATTACCCTAATAGGGGCTAGTTCACAATGGAGTCACTTACCAAAACCACTGATGTACACAAATCAACGATAAAAGCCCTTTGCTGTCAGCATCACTCTTACTTAACAGATGACATACAACGTGCATCATCAATAAAAGATTCCTGTCACAAAGATGCCAGGTGGATGTTTGGGGGTAACAACAACAACAAACCAAACTCCCCCCTACAAAAATAAAAGTGCTGATACCCAAACTTCCTTTGGGTAAATGCAAAATCCTATTCATCCCCAAAGAACGCCCTGCTTCTGCCTCGCTCAGAAAAACACACACAAAAACACTGCTGAATAAAAGATGCTTTAAAAATTTGTTTCATGAGCCCATGCAGATGCCAAACAAATCCAGGATACAGCAAAACACTTCATCTGTGATATGATGATGAAAACTATGACTCCTTGCCCCAGACAACTGCAATCCACAGATGTGAGGAGTCGGGACGAGAGGCGGTGGAAACCACATCCGTAAGGGCTCGGGGCACACCCCACGCCGAGCAGAGCCTCGCTCCCTGCACACCCATGTTCTACACAGCAAGGCGCTCTTTGGCTCCGACACCGCACCCCTAGACAGCAAACCCAGCTCTGAGCGGCAGCTGCTCAGCTCACATCGACTGTCAGACTAAGCCGCCCTGCAAGACGCCTTCTCCGGAGCACTCGCGCTGCGGCCTAATCCTTCTGCCACAGGAGACACAGGGCCCGCGGCGAGCACGGGCATTACCCGCACCTGAGGCAGCTCCTTGCTCCCCGTCCCAACAGCTCAACAGCCCGGATCGCTATTCCCGGCAGGACCGCGGTCCCTCTGCGAGGAGCCTTCGGGAAGCCTGTGCTTTCCCACAGAGATGCCACGCTCCGCTTCCCTGCTCCCACACGCCTCACGGGATGACAGGGTGCTGGGGAGCTGCCTCCCTGCCTGCTAAGGCTTCCATCAGCAGTTCACTTCCAGAGGACGTGTGCCTCTGGGTTTAGAGCTCTTCAGGGGTTAGTTATCCACACATGAGAGCTGAACTGCACACAGAGAGTGTATAAGATGACCCACCCCTCTCCCATACGGATGGCTCCAGCTCTGCTGCCAATGGATATGTCAACAGTGTCTTCTCTGAGTAGCTTTCTTTTCCCTTCTCCATCTGACTGCAGTCCCGGCTCCCTGGGCTCTCCCCAAGGATGGGCACCCCATGTCCCTCAGCCGCCGGGAGAAGGACCGGGCACCGACCGCACCGCCCGGGCAATGCGGGCTGCAGGCCACCGCC